>MU224863.1:2235475-2266260 GCA_018584345.1 Thuja plicata | reverse complement strand
TTTTTGGCTTATGCTTTCACTTAGGTGCATATAATTAATACTTTATATTAATTATATTGCGCATCCTAGCTTTTAGGTTTAGGGTTTGTTCACCTTTATAAGGTCGAACTTTGTAATCTCTTTTCATGAATGCAGTTAATATTTTTTCTCTCACTCTCTGAGCAACTTCTGTGTTATGCTTTTTCATTTTTGTACTTCATCTTTGTACTAGGTCATTTGCATGCAGGTGTATTTGGGTTCTGTGAATCTGATCTTTTATCAGTTTCTACATGTGCCAGTCGTTGGATTAAATTGAAACTGTATGTTATTTATCACAACCTATAAACAAATGTCGGTCCTGCCAGAGACACGTGGCACCAAGGCGCAATGCCTTGATAGATAGATCGACCACATCTTTGGCTTAAGGCAATGTGCCAATTTTTGGATTAAGACATAGTAACACGATACATGATTTAATGTTTTAAAATACTGCGGGTGACTAGACTTAGGGTAAAATAAAAAAATTAAAGTGCCAAGTATCTAGGATGATAAAAATATGGCCCCGACTGATGTCTAAATGGAAACATGATTTTTTAAGACTTTAAGTAGAAAGATAAAGTAACTCAAAATTAGAAATCGCCCTAGAAGCTTAGGGTTTTAAAACAACGACTCCAAAATTGAAGACCAAAACAAGGGTTTTGAATCACACAAAACCTAGCTTGAATATTTTAAACACATGATTCAAATGGTTTGGAAATTTTTTTGTATAGACCTAGCAGTGGCTCTAATTGGGGATGCATACCTCCCACAGGTATTAAAATAATCTAGAATCTCAAGGGGAAGTAGACCAAACTAACTGAACAAAAACTAACCTACTCACACAACAACAATTGAAACTACTCTAGGAACAGAAAACAACTAACTACAGAAAACCACTATATACATAACCTACTGTTCATGGAAAATGAGACTTCAAGAGAAGTATAATTTCAAAAATTGTCCATGAACTGGCAATTCTTGCATGTTTCCTGTTAAGTATTTCAATAAATATGAGTTTTTTCCATACCTTTCATGGATGATATATGGCCGTAGCCAGATTGGATCAAATTTCCCATGCTTCCCCTTATCCTCCAATCTGACATTCCACATTAGTACTGAATCTCCAACATAAAAGTGGCTAGGCTTAGATCTTCTATCATACAGGTTCTTGACTTGCAATTGGAGTTTTGCATTATTTGTAGAAGCTTCCCTCCTAGTCTCATACAACTCAATTAAGTCATTAATTCTTAATTGCATGTCACTGTCAATATCCTCATCATACAAATTCAAAAATTTTTACATTTGCATGAAATTATTTTGAGGTAGTCTATCATGTATTCCATACACTAGGTCAAAAGGAGCACATCCTATTGCCTTCTTGCTAGTCACTCTATTTGCCCAAACATCCATTGTTAACTTTGAGTCCCGTGCTTTCTGATTTTTGTCTAGCACTCTTTTGATGATCTTAAGCAGGATTTTATAGGTAGATTCTTCTGACCATTTCCTTGTGGGTGGTAAGGTGAAGATTATGATGTATGAATACCATATTCATCACAAAAATTTATATATTATTCAGACCTAAAACACATAGCATTTTCTGATACTATTCTTTCTAGACAACCAAATCTTGTGACAACATGCTTTAACAAAAAGTCTATCACTACTTTACTAGTTTCCTTTTTAGTAGGGATTGCTTCAACCCACTTAGTAAAGTAGTCAGTTGCCACTATTATCTAGGAATTCCCCCCACTAGATTTATTTTCTATCTCTCTAATGAAATCAATACCCCATTGCTGGAAAGGGGCTTGTACTTCTACTGGTGTTAAAGGTACATTACTAGAGAATTTTAATTTACCTGAAAATCTTTGGCAGGAGTCACATCTTTTTACTAATTTATGATCATCTTTGAAAATGGTAGGCCACTATAATTGTGCTCTTATAATATTGTGTGTAGTGGTTTTTTCCATGTAATGACCACCACATACTCCACTGTGCAGTTCATGCAAAATTATGTATGCCTGTTGTTCATCACCACATTTCAGTAGAATCCCTTCACGACTTCTCCACCACAACACATCTCTGATCAAAACAAAATGGATAGCTTGCAACTTCAATGTTCTCTTTTTTTTCTCATCCATACCTGGTGGATAGTTCATTCTCTGTAAATAATAAATAATATTTTTATACCAATCACAATGGTCCAGACTACATATAAAAGGCCTCTATTCTTTTTCTAAGGCATTTACATGATTTGCATCCAAATTTGTATTAGCCATCAACTTGGCTAATCCCATCCCTCTAACCAATTTTGTGATCTATATTTCAATATTAAACTCCTGGATCCTGTTTATCCATCTACATCTTTTTCCAGACACTTCTTTTTGTGTGAAGATGTCTTTCACTGTTGCTGATGGAACATAAGCAATGACTATAGCACCTACCAAATAACATCTAAAAACTTTAACAAATTTCACCAATGCATAAGCCTGATTCTCATTTATGTCATATTTAATTTTTGCAGCCTGTAAGGATTTTCTAAAAAAGGCAATAGGCTTCTCAAACCCTTCTTCATTCTTCTACAACAAAACAACAGCAATAGTAGGACATGATGTTGGAAACACTGAGAGGGGGGTGAATCAGTGTTTAGCTATCTATTCAATTTCAGCAACTTTAAACGTAAAAAAATTATATATCACTTGAAGCTTAACACAAGATCACATAAAACATAATATGATTACGGGGAAACCTTGATTAGAGTAAAACCCCAGTGGGAATTAGTACCCAAAAATATTGCACTAGTATAATGAACCTATTAAAGTTCCTTTGCCCTGTTAGGAGTAGTCTTTGTAATGCAAGTACAATGAGCTGGTTAAAGGCCTAACCCTGTTAGGATTCTTTTAAAAACAACCCTGTTAGGGGTGAGGACTCACTGTCCAAGAGCTCACTGCTCAATGAGAAAGAAGGCTACAACCTCTTGAGAATAGATATGCACTATATCCAAAAGTGAACTCCTGTATGTGACACAGATGTCTGATCAATTCCAGTTATGCTCTTATGCTCTTATCTTCTTGAAGGGATTTATCTCATACTGAAATCTTCATACTTCTCTTCTTTATATATTCTCTGACTCTATTTTTTACACTTCAAATATATCTTTACATTGCATATATATATTTATGCCTGAATAGATGCAACTAAAAACAAGACCTTAGTCGGCCCAAAAACAACATAAAAAATGCTTCCAAACAAATTGGCTTAAGCGTGTTTAGAATAATGTTTAATACATGGTTAAAAAACTATTACAATAGGTGCTTAGCATTTACATAACAAAACATTACATGCTAATCAAAGTCCTGAAGTCGGCTCCATACTCTGTACTTTGAACTGTGACTGTACTTGTTCTTCCTGTAACTTGTCAGTACTGATATTCTTTACTATGTGTGTATAGATTAAGCATAAAAACATACCATAGAGCTTAGTTTCAAATGCACATATCCTAATGTGATTGTACACACGTGCACTGATGCTCTGATCAACTGCAAGTTGATGTTTTGTTCTGTCTTCTACACTTAGTCAATTTTCACTACATAGTATTTTGTCAAAACTTCATATGACTTTGTTGCCATAATGAAAACACAAAATAAGTCATATTCTCCTTGGGAGTCAACTTTCCAACAATCTCCACCTTTGTCATTAATGGCAACAAAGAAATGTGGCGAAGTTACTCAAAATTGACTAACATCAAAAATTGTATATTTTCTTCTCTTAGCATATACTATATACTTCTTTGCATATATATACACTTATACTCAGACATACATTACTCCCCCTTTGACATTAATGACAAAGGTGTCAAAATTGTAAGTCTTAAATTACTTACTCCATGTATACATCTGGATATCCAATCTGAAGAGACTTGATCTCTTTCTGCCAAAATGCCTTCATTGCATCAAATGTCTGGAGATGGGCGCATAGAGCATATGTGAGCTTCTCCATTTTTATCAGATCCATGTAGGGACCTTGATCATATATGAAAATAGTGGCATCAATCTGTTTGATGTTCTCACCTAGAAATACTAAGGAGGGCGCTAGAGCATTTCTCAGTTGAGTCTGCCTGATCCTTATCTTACTGATCTCCATTTTAGCTTTTTCTATCTTGTCTAGTTGACCTTGATAGATATTGTTGCAGATGTTCATGTCTTGCGTGGATGTTTCAACTAATTTTATAACATTGTCAACCAAGATATCTGCCTGCTCTATCTTTTTTATGTGTTCAGAGGTGAGTTTGCATCTATCCATGCAGTTTTCTATAACCTTTCTGCCTTTTGTTGCCAATTCTTTCAACATTGTCTAGCCAATTTTTAATGACTTTAAATCTAAAGAAAAATTCTTTGTCAATTCATTCAGTCTTTCCTTTTTATACTCATCTTCTGTAGTTCTAGTAGAAGATTCTACTAATCTTGTGAAATGTGTTTTGAAGCTTGTTAGTATGTTGTCTACATCATCAACTGACTGAATTTTTGCTACTTTCTTATCTGTAGGCACTAGTTCATTCAAAATGTTTACTGATTCCAAGAAGAGAGGGTTTCTCATAACTTGTTTCTCTTCAGCTTTTTCCATGGCTAAGACACTGATCTTGATCAGTTCTTCTTCTCCCTATGCATCCAGACTTGCTGAGTCAGGAGTTAAACTTGACAACAATGATTTTGATGGTTGAATGGATGGTGTGAATATATTATTTTGATTAGTATCCATGCATTCACTTTTTACTGGGATTTCCATAGATGGTATCCCATTAGTTTGATTGTCTTTTTCTTTATTCAAATCTGTTGAATCCTTAAAGGGGACTTCATCTTGCTGTAAATATGTGTCATCAGTGCACACCTCCTTTGTTTCTTCAGTTCTTACAAATGCTTTATCAACTTTGTCCATATCATTATCAGAAGTTGTCATGGATATCTTGATATTATCAATCACTATAGTATCCCCTGAATCTTTTGTTATATCAGAAGCTATTAAAAATGAGGGCGCTAAAACCTGTGGACCTGTCTTAGGTGCATTCTGAATCACTAGTTCTGTGACCTGTTTGGTAGGAACTGGAGTTACCTTTGTTTTAGGCGTCATTGATGGATACATATGTCTATCCATAAATACCCGCTCAAATTATTTCTGAGTCTCTTCACCAACCAGATCATACTCCTTATTCATGATATGGAGAACTCTTGTTTTGGTTCATAGGTGCGGCTTTACTAAATCCAACAAAATGACTTTCTCATCATGTAAGCACACTGGGAGAAGACTATCCAATGTTTCTTCTCTTATCCTCATATCCTCTTCAATTTCTTTCCTCTTTAATATATCAAGTATGTTCCATACCTTGTCTGGTATGATAGTTTTAATATCCAATACTGTCCTTTTGAACTTAATCATGTGAGAGATGATCATCGAATGAATCTCTAATTTGTCTATCTTGATATTTTTCATATACATTCTTGAGAGATTCTAGTCTTTCTTCATTAACAATTATGTTCCTTAAGACATTAAGACCAGGTATGAAACCTACCTCAGGAGGAGCTTGTGTGTTCTTTACCTTGCTCCTTGTAGTTCTTGAGGATGGATGACTAGTGGGCACTTGCTTCCTTCCTCTAGAATTCTTGCTTGCTACAGAAGGTGGAGAGGATTCCAAATCAATGGTGGTTGATGGCACAAATGTATCTTCATTTGATTTCTTCTTCTTCTTCTTCTTCTTCTTCTTAGGCATGTCATCATTCTTTTCCATTTTTACTTCTGTGGGAGTCTTCTCAAGTTCTTTGGCAATATTAGCTTCCCTAGCTCTGTCTAGGTCTTCTTGTGTAACACCATGAACTTTTAAGATATTTGAGGTAATCCTGGATGCCTTCCTTTTGTTATCATCACTGTATAAGATAGAATCAACTTGATTTGTCTTTTCTCTGTAAGTACCCCATCTAGGCTCATTTGGATCCTTGGGCGTAGATAGGAGGACTTGTGCATAACCTTCCAGAACATGATCTTCAACTTCATAACCGAGAGGGTGAATCCATTTTTTTCTAGGCTCAACTGCCTCCATGCAAGTACAATCAGTTTCCACCATGAAACATATGGTCTCCTTATATTTCTCAACTATTTTCTCAGATAATCTGAACCTCTTTTGCATTTTGATCCTGAATGTCTTGATGTCCATGTCCATAGAATCCTTCACACTACTCTCTGATGTGGCTTTTAGTGAAATCTGTGACATAGTGGGTTTACTTTTGTCTAGGTAAAGATTTGCAACCTTACCTACTATGTGGAAGTAGAGATATATGATGAGTGAGCCAAACCTGAATATATTTCTCTTTTCATGCTTAATAGCTCAGATGTTGTCAATCAATTGAGCGCGCAATATCTCACATAGGTTGTACTGAGTATTATCTTTCACCATTTTTATTGTTGTTAAGACAGTAGCTACATATACACTATTTAGTCTACTTGCGTGCTAAAAGTTATAACCTAGTATCATGGTGACTAGTTTTATATCATCTTCCTTGATGAGATCAACTGTCATATCATGCCTATCACTTCTGGATAAGCATTCTTGCTCAACCTATTTCTTAACATCTTTACCAGTTGGAAGAACTAGTCCAGTATTAGGAAGTCCAGTCATTTCATGGATTAGGTCTATAGTAATGCAAATGGGAACTTCACCTATCTAGTATAGATCATCATGTATCCTGCTCAGTAGTATCTTTACCCATTCTGGCTCATAGAACTCATGCGCATTGGAATACTCAAAGATAGGGTTATCAGTGAGATGCGCAAATTCATCCTTGAATGAATGGCCTAGTTTCATCATTAAACCCATGAGAGATGCAATGTTGTTGTCTCCAACTATTTCCTTCTTGCAATAAACATATGCGCAGATGTCTTCTACATGTACGACTCCAAGCGGAGTCCTAGAGAATGTTCCTTCAAAATCATCTAGTATAGACTTGAATGGATGCTTCTTAAAGACAAATCTCTTCCTTTCAGCAATGTCAAATATAACAGGGGTTTCCATACTTACTTGCAACTTGGTTAAGTAGGGTTTCATGACGATTTTGAAATGACGTGACTGCTAGGGTTCTGTTCTAATCGTTAATCTGTTCACAAACCAACTAATCCTTTGAGCTCTAGTGCTTTGATGCGCAATGCTTATCTTCTTTCTGAATGCTTCAATCTCGAATGCAAAGTGAGGTTTATAAGATCTTTTGCCAATTTATATAAAGATTGATAGCATTTAATGCTCATTGCTATAAAGGGGTTTACAGAGAGAATTTCAAACTTTGTTCTGAAAGTAGTAAAGGAAATGCATGAAAGTATACAAACTTAATTCATGATCACATGCATGAATCCATAGGCACATAGTCAGAGGTGAGTATACCAGCCACGCAGGGGTTCAAAGCTAGAATAGCTCCCCTTAAGACCATGAGGGTCAACTATTTAGAAGTAGAAGGTGCATCCATTAAGGATGCATCTACTACCTTGTTCTCTTCATTATCCTTCTTTACCTCGACCCATATTTTATCTGAGTTAGCTTTAGCTTCCAAAAACTCAACTTCTCCTGATTCTTCAAACAAAAATTTCTTAGGATTCTCTTGTCCTTTTTTTCTTGATCTACAGGACCTTGAGATGTGTCCAGCCTTTCCACATGAGTGACAAATGATAGGAGGTATGATTTTTTTATTCATCATGCTGCATTGCTTGGCTATGTGTACATTGTAATTACATATCTAACATGTAATGTTCTGTAAGTTTCTTTGAGGTTGATTTCTCTGATTGATTTGAGTTTGATTCCTTTGGTTCAGTTGTGGCTGATTTCTCTGATTTGTTTTGCAATGAATAGCCCTATGACCAAACTTATTGCAGGAGTAACAGTAACCATTGAAGGGTCTTACATTCTTACAATCTCTTGCCAAGTGTCCATGCTTGTTACAGGAATAGAAATTATGGTTGACTACCTTGTGCTTATCTTTTGGTGGTTCTACTTTAGTCTCTTCATGATTTTCAATTTTATTTTCTTCTGAAGATTTTGTTTGAGATTTCTTTCTTTCTCAAGTAATGAGTTGATCTCAATTTGAGTTGTACTATATCCCATACCAGTGGTATCACCTTTTAGTTTCTGTGCATAAAGCCATGATTGAATTAAATCAGAGCTTGTGTGTAGCTTGTCAATCTTGTCTTTTTCTCCTGATAATTCAGATTCAATTTTCTTGTTAATGTTTTCCAATTCCAAGATTTTCATATTGGCTTGTATGAGTTCTTCATCTAACTATTTATTTTCTTTTTTCTTCTCTTCAATAGTTGTTAGGCTATCAGTTAGTTGATCATTCAATTATTCTATCTTATCCTTCAAATACATATTCTCTTCATTTAGCTTCTTAACCATTTTTCCCAAATCATTTGTAGAGAAATCTTTCAGATCTTTCCTTAATTTATTGATAAGCATTTGAGAGTCATCAACCTTTAGTTTAAGTTCCTCATTTTCTTTCTCAGATCTGTCTAGATATTCAAGGGCTACTTTAAGATTCTTTTTTAGATGTTTAGCTTCTGATGAATCCATGATCTCCTCAAGTGGTTAAAATTTTCTCTCAGAGGATCAGAACTCTAATACCAATTGTTGGAAACACTGAGAGGGGGGGTGAATCAGTGTTTAGCTATCTATTCAATTTCAGCAACTTTAAAGATAAAACAATTATATATCACTTGAAGCTTAACACAAGATCACATAACACATAATATGATTATGGGGAAACCTTTATTAGAGGAAAACCCCAGTGGGAATTAGTACCCACAAATATTTCACTAGTATAATGAACCTATTAAAGTTCCTTTGCCCTGTTAGGAGCAGTCTTTATAATGCAAGTACAATGACCTAGTTAAAGGCCTGACCCTGTTAGGAGTCTTTTACAAACAACCCTGTTAGGGGTGAGGACTCACTGTCCAAGAGCTCACTGCTCAATGAGAAAGAAGGCTACAACCTCCTGAGAATAGATATGCACTATATCCAAAAGTGAACTGTTTTATGTGACACAGATGTTTGATCAGTTCCAGTTATGCACTTATGGTATTATCTTCTTTAAGGGCTTTATCTCATACTAAAATCTTCATACTACTCTTCTCTATATATTCTCTGACTCTATTTTTGACACTTCAAATATATCTTTACATTGCATATATATATTTTTATGCCTGAATAGACGCGACTAAAAACAAGACCTTAGTCGGCCCAAAAACAACATACACAACGCTTCCAAAAAAATTGCCTTAAGTGTGTTTAGAATAATGTTTAATACATGGCTACAAACTTATTACAATAGGTGCTTAGCCTTTACGTAACAAAACATTACACGCTAATCAAAGTCCTGAAGTTGGCTCCATACTCTGTACTTTGAACTGTTAGTGTACTTGTTCTTCCTGTAACTTGCCTATTCTGATATTCCATACTATGTGTGTATAGAGTAAGCATAAAAACATACCATAGAGCTTAGTTTCAAACGCACATATCCTGATGTGATCATATGCATGTGCGTTGATGCTATGATCGACTACAACTTGTTGTTTTGTTCTGTCTTCTACACTTAGTCAATTTTCACTAGATAGTATTCTGTCAAAACTTCATATGACTTTGTTGCCATAATGACAACACAAAATAAGTCATATTCTCCTTGGGATTCAACTTTCCAACACATGATGCAAATGAAAATATGTTCATAGGCTTTGAATAATCAGGATTTCTTAAGATAGGGGCATCCTTGATGCTTTATATCTTGGAAAGCATGGGTGGCTTCTCCATCCCATTCCATCTTTGCACCTTTCTTCAGCATCTTGGAAACTAGCCTACTTTTCTTAACAAAATTTATAACAAAATGCCTGAGAAAGTTCACCTAACCAAAGAAAGATTGAATACCTTTTACATTTTTTGGGAGTGGCACCTTATCAATAGCAGCTACCCTTTCAAGATCAATTCTAACCCCTTCTTTTGAGACAATGTGTCCTAAAAACTTACCGTTTTTCACCCCAAAATTACATTTTTTAGGATTAAAAGAAATCCCAAATTCAAGGGCTCATTCAAAAAATTTCTCTAAATGTTCACAATGTTGTTCCTCCTTTTTAGAATATGTTGTGAGGTCATCTTGATAGACCTCCAAAAATTTCTGCAAAAAATCTGAGAAAGAAACATCCATAGCTCTCTAAAACATGGCCTGAACATTTATCAGGCCAAAGGGAATTCTAACATAAACATATGTCCCCCATGGAGTAGTGATTGTAGTCTTGAACTGCTCTGACTCTTTAACCATTATCTGGTTATATCCAAAGAATCCATCCATCATGAACATCAACTCACAGCTAGTAACCCTCTGTAGCATGTTTTCCATATTTGGGAGAGCATAATTATCTTTGAGGGATGATATATTTAAATTCTTAAAATCCACACATAGCCTAATATCTCCATTCTTTTTTCTAACGGGACTAAGTTTGAAACCCAAGAAGAATGTCTGATTGGTTTAATGATTCCTGCATCCTTCAACTTCATTAGTTCTTGTTCCATTTTGGGTCTTAATGTTGGATATATAGGTCTTTTCTTTTGTCTGAATAGTTTAACATTATCTTTTAGAGGGATCTCATATTGGAACAAATATTCATTATATGCTTTGAGATCATCATAGGTCCATGCAAAAACCTTCTTGTATTTCCTCAATAGATTAGCCAGGTCCTCTTTCACTTTGGGTGACATTTTCCTTCCAATAAATAAGTTGTTAGGAACCTTATCTATTCCTACATTCATTTCTTTCAAATCCTCAGGTCTATTCACACTTTTAATAGAATACGACTTATCCTTATTGTCAAAAGCCCTTTCAAGCACAACCAATCCTTTTGGTACTTTGTTTGACTTCAGATTTAACACTTCCTTGCCTAAGATAGTATCTTTTCCATCCAGGGTTTCCACATATCCACTAAAATCAATTTCATTGTCTCCAAAGTCTGCTTCATAATGCAGAAATCTCAGGATGTCCACATCATCATCAAAGACTTGTCAGTTCTCCACATTATCAAGTATTGAAGGCCTAGATTGAACCTAACATAACACACTTTGATTCTCTCTCTCTCTCTCTCTCTCTCTCTCTCTCTCTCTCTCTCTCTCTCTCTCCTAGGTATTATTATGATATAATATAAATAATAATAATATATTAATACTAATATTACTAAATACCATACTAATATTAACATAATATAATACTACCATTATACAATACTAATATAAATAATAATAATAATAATATAATACTAATGCTATTATCATAGTATTAATATAATATTAATATTATAAAAAAATGAAATCTAAAAAAAACTTAAAAAACTAAAATCAAAATTGAAAATAGCATTGAAATGAAAATGTTGAAAATTGAAAAATGTTAAAATTTCAAATGGCAAGAAGAATTTGGGTAGGACATATCCGATAAACTCAAATATCTGATATTCTTTCGGATATCCAATTAGCCTTGGTATTTGCCTCGAGTTTTCTTTGCAATGCCAAACATGGATGGTCAACCCAAAAAATGTGTTTACCATATTTGCTCTGATCTCTAGACTTCAACCATGTAGCTGAAAACCTCTTTTTCACCCGAAATTGATGAAACAAAAATAGTTTCTTAAAGAGATTATTAGCTTTCCATCAATATAATTGCTGTCAAATTTTGAGTTCAGTAAGTAATTATTACTTATTTTTTAATTGAGTTACCTCTAAAGTCCTGATTGACAAATTGATTGAAAAACCACTATAAATTTAAAAAAAAGTTTAAGCTTTTTGAAACCTGAAACATGCGTGACATTCTATGCTTCGCCTACTATAAGAAAAAAAAATCAATTTCGTAAAGTTTAGAATTAGTTAAGGTGGTTAGACATGAGAGTTTTTTATTCTGAAAAAGTTGTAGTAGAAAATTCACAATTAATTATTTTTTTGGGAAAAAAATACACAAAAATATGCGTCACATCCGGGCATGAGTCTTCTACTTATATCTATAATCTTATGAAAATATATCATCATTTGATTGTGATTAAGGTTGTTAGACATATATGTAATTTTTTTAAATCTTTTTACTAAAAATTTTGTACTACTACATTAAAATCTAAAATTTTCAATAATTAGATTATTATTTTTTTCAGAAAAGGGCTAGTAGTTGAGAAACTAAATTCAATTTCCTACATATTCTATTCTTACAATTTTTTCACATAAGTTTGATAAGATGTTCACCTTTTTAAGTCAAGTTGACTAACCCTGATTTTCTGAATTTTCATTGCCACTTAAGGCCATAGCTTGGTATATCATGATCCTACACATACCTAATTATAAATAAATATTTTTATGTGTATGTTATAATAAGGTATTGAACATTTAATGGAAACAACTTTATTGTCATGATTACTAATAAAAAATCATATACATGTTATATTATAAAAGTGAGCCAGTATGGGTATATATTATAAGAGATTATTATTTATCATCTAATAACAATTTAGGTCTAAGATAAAGGTCTCATACAAAATCCATAATGCATTCACAAGACTTGAACTAACAAAAGTACATGTCATATAAACATTATAATGCATTCACAAGATGTAAAGCAACAAAAGTACATGTCCTATGAATATGACCCGAGACTAACATACATTAATTATTTTTGCTATTTTCATATTTAAAAATAAACTGTTACCTTCCCATATTCATTTGTAAGTATTCTTCTCTAAATGAGATGGGAGCGAGAAAATAACACAAAAAATAGCCACTAGCATAAAATTCAAGAAACCTACAAGCTATCTTTGAGACTTGTTTAAAATAGACCCCACAGCTGAGTGTTTCTATTTTTTATATAATATTATGAAGGTAAAACAATTTTATTCATAATTAATATATATTAATCTTGGATTTAACATTCATACTTGTAATAAATCTTTGAAAATTAAATCAAAAGGATATTAGAGTTTAGTTAAAATATTGATATATAAATGTAATATTGATATCTCAATTGTTCAAGTATAATTATTACACAAAAAACTTGATTTAGCATTAAAAAGTATTGTAGATTGACTTTTAATGTTTGATTTTGATTGTTTTTTATTTAAATTAAAAGTGACAAATCCCACTAAATGCAAATTTTTATTAATAAAAAGTGTATATACAAGACATGGTTCACAAGAGCATACTGAGAGGAAAGAACCAAGAAGAAACCCTTGATCGTAACTTAAATGATCAATATTTAAATCTATCCTCAAAAACCATCCCGTACATGAGTCCCCAAAATCCATACATATAATATAAAACCCCGAAGATATCCCAAAAAACCCATATGAAACCCATACAATAAAAGAGATCATGAACCCCCACCCCCACCCCCAAAATAAGACTGAAAAAGGAATCAGTGGACCAATCCAGTTCCTGATGAAGATGTACCATCCAGGCATGAGGCTGAAATTTTTCTCGAAGAAGCAGTGCCACTGATGAAGGAGGTTGGTCGACAAGCGATACTAGACTAAGAATATCCTTGAAAATATATTCATCCTCTAGGAGAGGGAGATCACAATCCTGAGAAGGCTCCACCACCTATAATGGAGGCACCGGAAAAATAGTATCCCCAATACACATGTCATTATGCATCAGAATAGTGTGAATGGCCAAAAAAAATCAAAAGTTGGTTCGGAGTTGAGTGGATAAAGAGAATTTATCAAATGAACATATTCCTATGATATGAAGTTGATTCCACTATCCTGCAATACAAACTTGATAGCCACTTTGGCTGAATCATAGGGAAAGGAATATCATTCTTCCCACTGCCTCCTACAAATAGTAACCTTGTATTCCATACTAAATATGCAAATAACAAACGAAACAACAAGAAAGAAGAGTCAATTGTTGCATGTGGGGTGCTGCTAACTACAATATAATAAAAAACTGAGTCCAAAGAAAGAGTATGTTGTTAAATGATAGAATGCAATAAGAAGAAATCAAGCTACCTATTAGGGAGAGGAGATAAAGAAGATTCCTCAATGTCCTTAAAAGGTATTTCTCTATCAATTGCCTTATTAGCCAAGAAGTCAGCCACCATATTTACCTCTCTATAACAATGTTTTACTTTATAATAGGAAAATTCTTGCAATAATATAAGTGCTTTAAAATTTTGATATTGTAAAGGCCAACAATTGGTTTGTATATTTATTAGGGCATAAAAAAAAACCATAGAATCACCTTCAATGATAAGATTGTGGATGTTCGAGGATTTTGCGACATTGAGGCCTAGTATTAAGGCTTCCATTTCAGCAACATTGTTGGACCCTGCAGGATTATTTTTATAGAGGACTTTAAAGACTCTCCCACTAGAGTCTCTAAGGCCAAACCCAAATCCTGAGAGACCTGTATTGCCCCTAGATGCTCCATCAAAGTTCAATTTACAGAAATCAGATGGGGGAGGAGACCAGGTTGCTTTTGCCCTATTAAGAAATTTTTGATGATCTACTTGGGATCCATGAGATGGAAGGGATTGTAAAAAGGGCCATGTCCTATGTATAAAACCATCCCACTTCATAAAATATATGAGGGAGTTGGCATCCTTGGTCAAAATTGTCCTAGTTACTTTGGAAATTGATCGCTCAATCTTTTCAATAATATCTGATAAAGAGGAAAAAAAATTATGAAAGATTCTCTCAATAGTTTCCAACCATATATTCTAAATTACAATTGAAGGACATATATCCTATAGAGGGGGAAAGTTTGAGGATTTAAGGATACTCATCCAAGCTTGAAAATACAATAATAAGTCAGGTCCCAGAGCACATTTCCAACCTAACTTACCAAAAATCCAATACCAACAATCCATTGCAAAAATGCAATGCAGAAATAAATGATCTGCAGATTTCATAAAATAACCACAAAAGGTACATGGGAATACTACAGTGATACCTGACCTATCAAGTATTATTCCAATAAGAACATGATCCTGAATAGAAATTCATGTGAAGGCACTAGCCTTAGGGAGGCATGATGATCCCCAAAGCAGTCTATTAGGCCATGGGTCAATGAGATCTTATGGAAGCACAGAGTCAAACTAGTATAGGGGCACCCACCTCTGATCAGGATAGTGAAGGGTGATTTTGAGACATTGGATATTTCTTCTTCTTTTCTTTTAAATTTCATTTTGAAAAGGTTTGTAATAATATTCCCCATTTGTGGAACTCTATGTCATGAGTTGGTGCACTATAAGCCATCATGAACATAAGAGCCAACGGGATATAGGATTGATTCTTTAGTAATTTTAGGTCCTCTAGGATTCATTTTCATTTTTTTAATAATTTAAATCAACTCCTATGTCAAGGAGGGTCAAGTTGTTTAGATATTACAACTTTTCTTGCAATTGTGCAAAAGTTGTCAAAAATGCAATTTTGCATTTTGACAACATTTTATTTCAAAAGTGCAACTTCCTCTCCAATGGATCTAAATTTCAAAATATGGTTATTAACCATTGCAAGGAATCATAGAAACTTTAAATCAACCATTTCCAATGGTTGGGGGAAATACTGTATGGAATTTAGAATTTTCTATGCAAATAACTGAATCAGATTTCTTGTAATTTCATGATATCTGAATGTGTACGGATGCATATTGATCTCCGAGGGATTTGGAAGATTTTTTCCATTGTTTTTCTTTAATTTTTGTATGGATGTTAAGTGTTTAAGTATTCAATACCAAGATTTGTGTAAGTTTCATATTCCCTGGACTATGTTTCTCAGAGAAACCCTCCGAGATCAGGGTTTGGCCCAAAAATGTCTCTAACTTGGAATTCCACAATGAAATTTTGATGTGGCTTTGTGGGATGAAAGTAGGGCCAATTCATTTTATGAATCTAGAATCTAGGGGTGTATAATTTCAGCGATCATTAGGAAATTTTATGCCCTAGGTAGACATCTTAATGTGGTTACCTTGCTGTTTAGAAAGATATTGAAGAATTGAGAGTTGGGTGATGAACCAGAGGACCTCCCCTTGGATTTAGTAATTTTTTGGATGTATCTTGAAGGATCTATCTTTTTATTGGAGGATAAGATAGGGGATAATATATTCCCTTTGTAAACCAATACCTAATAGCCCTATTAGGTCTCTGGTCTTTGACTTGTTTGAGACTCTGTCTTAGAAGATTTGAAGAATCCCCTCCAAAAGGTTGTATAACTAAATAAAGGGTGGAAGAATATCATATTTTTTAGTGGATCCTTTTGAGGATTTGGAATTTAAGTCCCAAAAACCAATGGGATAGGGATACTAGACTAGAGAGCACTCATTGAAGAAACTACCCCAAATCTTGTGACAAGATCTTTTCAAATGCATGACTTGTGGGATTTAGATTATTTTGATATAGAATCCATGAGGATTTGAGCAATTTTGGTAGGATATCCCTTGAAGGTGGGTTGGTTCCAATTCAAGCCTTGGATATTTTGTCCAAAGGAAGGGATAGTGGAGATATCATCTAGGAGAGGTGAGTTGTTTCATAGAGGTGTTTTTGTGGATGTACCTTAGTATGTAGAGCCTTGTCTTAGGAACACTATCTTTGAAAGGTTGTAAGATGTTTAGGGTTATCATAACCTAACTAACAAGGACTCTACATCACATACCCCATCTTGACACTATACTACCATTTTGGAGAGCAGGAGCATATAAGCTCATCATATTGAGGGGAGAATATAATTGTCTATTTATTCATCTCATCCTATAATTCCCTAATGAGATGGGGGGCAGAAAAAAGAAGAAAAATCCCTCTATTGAAGCTCGTTAAAGGGAGAAGAATTTTCCAAGACAAAGTAGTGACAAAGATGGATTCCCAATGAAATTTTGAGCATCTCATCCATGAGGGCCCAGTCTTGCACTTGATTAAGGGGTGGAAAACCATTCTATGATTCATGACAAAATAGGGCCTTAGTCCCATTATATACTAACCAGGACAAATGTGTAATGAGAAATTGTCCACAAGAACTAATGAAATTTCAGATTTGTGAGCCTTTAGGAAGAGATGAAGTAGTAAAAAATCTCTCCCTTTTGGGAGAGTCTAAATATTTGGCAATCATAAGGCATGCCCATTTTGAGTGGGGATTTTGATACATTTTCCAATATATTTTTTCCCCTAATGCAGTATTCTATAATGTAATGTCCCTAAACCCCTCCCCTTTCCTCTCCTTTAGCTTACATACCTTATCCCAATATAGAAGGGATGGCTTTTTTTTTGCACGACATTATCAACCCAAAGAAAGTCCCTCAGAATAGATTACAGTTCATGTGACGATCATTTAGGCATATTTAGAATAGACGAGATATAAGGGAATCACACTAAGTACAGATATGATCATTTTTATCTTACTTGGAAGAGTCATCCATTTATGCCTAAGTATTTGCAGGGAAAAGTTCCAACTAGGAAACTTCAAAAGAAAGTAAGTCTATTTTTAACTAAAGATGCAACATCTATGAAAAAAATCTTGAACTTTTGTGGATTTAACCAGCTACCCGAAAGAGGCTACATACATATCAATGACATATTTAATAGCATGAGATTCAACCATTGTAGGTTATCGAAAGAGGAGAGTGTCATCAACAAATAGATTATGGGAAAATGTTTCTTCATTTAAAATATTCAACTTAATTAGTTTCCATGCACCAATTTCTTTTTATTTTCTGATAGCCCTACTAAGGCCTTCAGCTATAATTATGAAGAGAAAAGGGAAAAGAGGATCCCCTCTCTAATTTCCCTGGATGATAAAAAACACTGTTTGGTGAGCCATAAATAATAATAGAGAACCTAGAGGTAGAAATAGACATTGACGCCCATTTAATCCAACTATGAAAAAAACCAAAAAATTTCAAAAACTTTTATAAGAAATTCCCAACTCACGCGGTCATAGGCCTTCATCATGTATAACTTAAGAATCAAGGCTGGCTTGTTTTCAACTAAAATGGAGTGTAAAATTTCATGAACCAAAATAGCTCCCTCTAGAGTCTCTCATCCCAGAACAAATCCCCCTTGTTTGTTAAAAAATATAATTGGAATTAATTTAGCCATCCTCACTGAGATGTCTTTAGTGATGATATTGTATAAGGAGTTGCACAAAGAGATGGGTCTGAAATCAATAAATGACCAAGGATTTTCGATCTTTAGAGTCAAGAAAATCTAGGTATTGTTTAAGTATTTTAACATTGACCCATTCCTTCTTGCTTCTTCCAAAATCAAGAGAATATCACATCCTAGAAAATCCTATCATTTCTGGAAGAAAAGAATTGTGAACCCATCTGGGCTCAGAACTTTATCTAGAGCCATCGAAAAAATAACTGATCTAACTTCCTCTAATGTGAATGGTGCCATTAACATTGATTATCAAATTATGAGATACATGTCATGATAGCGTCAAGGATGTTATGTCAGCATCAACTCCTTCTATGAGAAGGTTACATAGAAATATAACTGCATCATGTGCAATCTCCTCTTCATCATCAATGATGCATGAGGAAGATTGTATGCTACCTATTTTGTTCCTTAATCTCCACATCTTAGTTGAAGCATGAAATAAATGAGTATTCTGATCACCCTTAGAAAGCCAAATATCTGGAGATCTTGGTTTCCAATAATTTTCCTCCCTAATCAAAGCCTCATTCAAACTTATTCTAAGAGATTTTTGATGACAAAAGGTATGTGGATTCATTCCATGGATGGTAATGAGTTCATTTAATGCCATTAGATCTGATTGCAAGCGACATTTCTCTTGAAAAATATTTTTAAAATGGTTCACATTCCAATCTTTATAAATTGCAATCTCTTAACTATTTGGTATAAATGAGATCTTGAAATAAAGGGGGTATTAGCCCACCACGATTTCAAGAGAGGAAGAAAGGAAGGATCTTGGAACCACATAGGTTCAAACTTAAATGAGGAATATTTATGATGATTAGCTTCCACAATTTCTAACGCAATAGGGAAATGATCATACCTAGACCAAGGTAAAATAGAAGAGAAATAATCATTTTCTACAGTAAGCCATGAATCTGAAACCAAGAAGTGATCCAAACATTCTGCAATTTGACAAAAGCTTACATGCCTATTGGTCCATGTGAACCTTCCCATCTTAGGTGAGACATCAATCAATTTTTTATTGGTTATGAAGTTGTTAAAATCCAACATAACATTTTGTGATAGGATAATACCCCCCTCTTCTCACCAGTGTTCATTATTGCATTAAAATATGCCCTAAAATGAAAATTTCCCCAAGTAAGACCAACAGAAATTCTCTCAATAATTTCCATGATCTGGACTTGCACATTATTGTTGCTCAACCATAAACATTAAAAATCCAAAATTTAAGAGTATAAAAATAGCTAACTTCCATATAAAGAATCCAATTCTTACCCAAGGCAATAAATTTGAGGGACGTATTATTGTCATTCCATATGATAAAAAGTCCTCCTTAAGATCCTCCAGAAGGAATAGGTACAAAATTTCCCATTTTCCAAGAGGAAAACAAATTAGCTACCTACGAATCAACCATTTTTGTTTCTTGTAGAAATAAAATATTGAGTTTTAATTTAGGAATCAAAATTCATACTTATAATAAATTTTTAAAAATTAAATTCGAAGGATAATAGAGTTTAGTTTTAAGATTGATATATAAATATAATGTTGATCTTATTTTCAATTGTAAGTATAATGATTGTTTTAAGATTTATTTAGCATAGAAAATATTGTAGATTGCTTATTAGTGTTTAATCTTTATTTCAATTATTGATTTTTAGTGTGTGCAAATAACTATACTATGAGCATGAATTAAAATATATGTTGATATTCTATTGAAAGGCCTTACGAGATGAAACAAAAGTTGCTTACAAATTTGACAATGTGGATAGGAATGATATTCAAGATTGTTACAATGATTTGTGAGAAGTTTTACCACAAGATTTTTGTGTCTTCCACTATATTATTTGAAGTATATTTTATAATAGACATAACCATTGCACCTCCTTTTAAAATAAGTACTAGTTATTTTCTTCATGTCCCAACCAAAATAGAGTCAAAAATAAAATAAAATAAAAACCCTTTTCACTATTGTTAGTAATCCATACAATTATCTCTATTTAAGATTCTAGAATTTGAATTATGGTTAAAGTGTATTGCAAGTTAATTAGAGAGGAGAAACATGCCTATAATTTATTTCTCGGTAAATAGCCCGTGGTTTCTGTGTCAAACTGTTGTTAAGGGATTTTCATGCTAATTAAATATTAAAATTATTTTTTTATCAGTAGACATCCCTGTAAAACGGGAAGCCTACTATTATTTTGGATGAGTCACTAGCTAGGTAGCTTTATTCCATTTATTATTTATAATGGTCATCAATGCAATCCCATAGATTTCATATTGGAATTTGTGATGCCTTTTATATTCTCTAAAGATCACTGTTTATGGATTCAATTGTGTATTTTTTTCATTCCAAGTTTTGGTACACTATCTTATTGCAATATCACATGGACTTAGGAAAAAACATGCCAATTATGCATTGAAAGAGTTCATTATTTGGTAGTTACGCTAGCCATCAATTTGATCCAATAAACATCATGGTTGGATTTGCAATATTATTTTATTTTCTTCATAGACAATCACTAATTGTATTTGTGTTTTGAGTGTTGGGATTTAATGTGGCTTATCTTTGTAGCTTCCCAATTTTATTTTTCAGATATGTTTTTTGTTAAAGTTTCAAATCACACCCAGTGATTCAACAACCTTGAATGAAAAACATATGAATCTAGAAGCTATTGTGTCACAATGCTACATGGACTGTGGAAAAAACATGCTAGCCATGCATTGAAACAGTTTATTTGTTAGTTGCAATGGTCATCAATTCCATGCAATATATTTCTTAGTCCAAATCTGTAATATTTTCTATTTTCCCCAAAGACAACTAGAAATTGTATTTCTGTTGTGAGTTGAAATTTAACCAATTGACTCGGTTAATACTTTATTTGTGATGGTAACTCTATATTGCATTATATGATGTATGATTGAATTTTATATTTAATGGTAAAAAAAATGTAAAAAAATTTATATGCATGTTCATATATATTTGTAAAACTTAGTTATTAATTAATTTTAAGTTACAATATCAATTGTAAATAGTTATTTACTTTTTTCATTTAATTTTATTGTTAAGGTCTAAGAAAATTAAAGATAACTGTTTATATACAAATATTTAATATGGATGTTATTAAAATGATAACATTTAGTCTTTCCTAGGCCAAGCCTTATATCAAGCTAAATCCAGTATGCCAGGAAGGACCATATCATATATCACTCAGGATACACAGGGTCACTGGAAGGAACAGGTAGCAGTTCCCACCACTGATATCACCCAGGCACAGATAACCCTAGATGACTACACTTTTTAGGAGGTTTATTTGGGGGAACCTACAAGGGAAGGGAGTAAAACTCTAGAAGCACTAGGACTCAAACATTATTTGGGTTTTATGGATAATGATGATGAGAAGATCAAGTCACTAACTGAGCAAAATGAGGCTCTAAATAAATTCATTAACAAGATGGTGGGTCCCATTGATGCAAATTTCTCAGAAGACTCATTACAGGCTATCCTTGAGAATAAATATGCTCTAGAATTGCTGGAAGGTATGACTCATTCTTTCTTATAAGCATGCATTGATTGGAGGAATGATTTTGAACAATTTGGAGAAGGGGTTATTAAGACAATATTTAGACCATTCAGAGCTATCCTTGTGGAAGGCACCAAATTGTTGGACACGATGGAGAGTGACACGAGGTTAGACTTCAAATTAACCAGGTGGAAGACCGCTCTACGGGACCTCAAGATAATCAGGAAGCAACGCTTCCAAATTTTGGTCAAGGTGTATGAAGGCGCAGAGCTAGATAAGGATCAAGAGTATAGCTAAAATAGTTAAGGTTTGTGAGAAGTTTTTAAACTGCATACACCAAAGGCATGAGGGAGTTATGATGTGGGTGGAAAAGACAGAAAACTTCTTCATAGGTATTGACTTGGAGTTGTACAAAGATGAAGAAAATCATATTTTAAGCTCAGCTAAAGAGATCATACAACAATTCAAGGGCATCCAAGTATGGGTCAGTCTAAAAGAAGATCTCCATCAACTTTTTTTTTTTAAAGAAGACATGCAAAGGATGGAAAAACATAAGGAAGAAATAAATTTCTTCGCTTCATAATTGACCACTTTCAAGGAGAAGCAAGAACAACGCCTTAGTAAAGTGGAAGACAAAGAAGAATATTACGAGGGGGTAAAACAAATAGTACAAAGGTTGCGGGAAGCTCACCTAGAAATACTTACATAGTTGCTACCCACTGGAAATTTCTCCAGACTTAGCCATTTTTGCAAAGGCCAGTTTTTGGCCTTCCAGGCTCCGAAAGTCCAAAATTTTGGAGGACCCAGAACTAGTTTTCATACTTGGTGAATTTTTCCTCTATCAAAATTTGGAGCAAAGGTCAAGGTCCGAATTCTTGGCCATTCCAGTGTGAGATATTTTTGTGCATAAAAGCAGGGTTCCAGATCAGATTGATCCACAAATGGGGTTCATTTTTGCATAACTAGAGGTCTTCTATTAGTCTTCACCACATGGGGGACTCCAAGTGAAGATTCCAAGGGAAAACTTAGAGATCAAAAGAAAGACTTCAGTTAGAGACGGGTGAGCTCGAGTTCCTTTTTTTGTCTTTTTTCTAAGCGATTTTGACCCTAAATTTATGGGAAAACTAATTTTAAATGGCTCAAGGATCCATGTAAACTATTTAGTATCATTTTAGTAGTAATTTTGTTTAGTAATATTTAGATTTAGTTTTGTTTTCATTGTTTTTAGAGTTGTTAAAGCCCTAGTTTTGGTGTTCAGAGTTTTTAGATCAAAGCATTATATATTATAATCAAAACAATGTAATATGGTTGGACATTTTACGCAATAAAGATATACAATTAGTGCTTCATTCACAGTGTGGTATTTCTGTTGTCAAAGGGAAATTGATGAAAGTGTGTTCACTTATTCATTTCTTTCAAAGAGCTTCTTGGTTTATTGTGTTTAGATCTGTAATACATTAGATTGGAGTTTGTTGTTGTTCCTCTATCTTGCTGTGATGAATGATTGGGAAAGGTTATTCTTCTGGTTCAACAATAAATCCATCTCGTGTGTGTGCACTCATTTGTGGCTTCATGATTTAATAGATTTTGAAAACCTTGCATCTTGATACATTTCTCTCCAAAGGATTGCATCTATTGGCTATAGAATCATGATGTGGCCTATTTATATTCAGTAAATTTCCAATATTTCCATCATTAAATTTGCAAGGAAGGTTTATTAATGGTTTACGTCTGTTAGGATTTTTGATTTCAACATTTTCTTAAATTCTTGTTACCCAAATCTCTTAAGTTTATTGGATGAAATGGATAAATAGATAATCATCATAGGTATTAGCATATATTTGCATCATTACTAAGTTATGTACGTTGATAAATTGGAAAATACAAAAAAAGTACTAAAGTTGTTTTGCAGTTTGACGTCTTGAAAGTACTAGCAAAGGCCTCCTTGTGAACATTCACATTTATCTTCAACTGAGTTTATCGAGAAGATTGTACCACGACCATGAATAACCTTGGGAATAACTTTGTTATTCTTTCAAGAGAGGAAATTAAACTTTGAAATCCTATCAACTGACTTATGTTAGAACATCACTCAATAGAAGTGGTGCTAAAAGGAGTGCCCTAAAGACTGAAAAGTTGGATAAAATTGGATCTTTCTCTCTAGAATGGTTAGAGTGAGTGCTTAGATCATCTCTAAAAAGAGGTGAGTTCTTTGAACTCACTCATCATCATAGATCTCACAGTGACAAAGGAATGTCAAGAGAGAACCCCTCTCACCATCACACTGAGCCACAGAATCTTCTTGGACAAAAATCACACACCGTTGTCCCAACTGTCCTCGCAGCCATAAACCAAAATTAGAACTTGCAAAATCAAAATTTACAATAGCCTCATCTGATGGCCTTCTTCGCTAACACATAAATCTCACCACTAAAATTCGTTGGGAAGCTCCATGAATTCCCCAAAAATCTAGAGAATGTTTGCACACATTTTGTATATGGAGAATCAAGGACAGCAGAAGAGCACATATATGCCTTCAAAGAAATTTGCAATCACAAAGAGATTGCCCACCAAGATGTTGTCTTTCACCTATTCCCATACACTTTGGGGGATTTTGCATACAACTGGTACCTGGACTTACCACGGGGATCTATCTCAATATGGCCCAAGTTTGAAATCACATTTTTGAACCAATTTAAGTTGTATGTGGACCCTACTACAACACATCACCATTTCATAACAATGAGGAAAGACTCCAAGGAGCCCATTGCTATGTTCAATCATCGTTTCCATAAGATGCATAAAAAATTAGAAGCTCCTTACACTATACCAGAGGCAGTTGTTATTCAATTTTACCTTAAATCCCTACACCACTTCACTTCAATTTTTCTAAGACTTCCCCCCATGGATAGGGACATGATGGAAAAGGTTTACAATGAAGCTATAATGTTTGCACAACAAATGGACCCACAAAAAGGGAACTTTAGTGCCATTCCTACCACTGGTAACATCGTTGCTCTGCACAAATTTTCAGCGAGCAATAAAGATCTGACCACCCACATTTGTTTGTTAAACCCAATTCTGACACACCCATTCACTTCCCCACCACCAGCCATTACTTAGCTAGGTTATGAGACTCATAAGACAACTTTGTTTGAGCAATGAATAGTGCCCCCAACTGAACATGATAATCACCTAGCCTCCAAGTTGGATGATGTAAAGAAAACCCTATCCCAACTCACCAATGAGCTCACTAGGATGAAGTTGAATCCCTCTCAAAACCAAAGTGGATACCAATGGATACCTACTACTCTAAATGCTTACCCCTAGAATCAGAATTGAAGTTTCAATTCCTATAAAAATAACAACAATTTGCAAGATAATTCATTTGGGAAGAAAAGGCACAATAGACCATTCAAAAATTGACCCAACAATGGTAGCATACCTATGGATAATGCTAACTCTTATGAGGCTGCTGATGCAAATTTTGTTGGGGCTCCAAGTCCACACCAAGAAAATGATGGATGTGGAAGCAACCCCTGAAATAAACATACTCAAAACCCGAAGGAACCACCAGTCTAGTTTAACACCATGATGTTTTACTTTTATGAATCTAGAAATGGGGAAAGTTCGAACACCTATACTGAAGAAGATGAGTTCATATTCCCATTCTAAAAGGAGAAAGAACCTTAATACTCTGAGGTTCATGCCTTTAAAAATGATCATCAGAGTCCTTACAACTTGAGGAGCTGAAAGGAACCTCTAACCGATGGTATACCTCCGGGAAACCAACCAACTCCACCAGATCCTCAAGCTAGAAACAATTCTACACCTCCTAAGGGTCTGAATAATCCTACATCATCTCCACTAAACATGTTTGCAAGTTACAAAAATCCAGCTTGGGCAGCTGAAAAGTATAGCACTATTGAGGAACTAAAGAAAACCAAGGAAAACATCTCCATGTTTGACATGCTGCAAGGCTACCCCTCTCAGAGGGAAGAACTTTTAAAGACCAGGACCTTCAGCTAGTAATGCAAGGGAACCCACATCTAATGTCAATACTTCAGAGGCATTCTCCACAATGTTCAAAGACAAGATAGAATTCCCACCATTCCTACTCAGTTTGCGTATTTTTTGATAAAATTTGCATAATTTCTTGATTGATTCAGGAGCTTCATGCAACGACATTCCCCTGTCTATTTTCCAAAAGCTAGGAATGGTTCACCAAACAAAAAACTGGGTAGTAATACAAATAGACAAGATAGAGATCAAAGTGATTGGCATGCTGAAAAAATGTACACATCTAATTAGTTGTTGATCCAAGAATACAAGACTATAACAAAGTACACATTGTCGATATTCTGGAAACTTATGGGATGATACTTAGTTGGGAATAGACCAAGTGTCTAAGAGGATGGTTGTCCACTAATTTCACCCAACTATGGCTACCCTGGAAGGGATCAAACAACCAAATCAAGATCGATGTTGAACCCAAACTAAATAAAATGATCACCGACTACAACACACCAAATGATGTCTTGTTCACCCAAACTGATCTGGCTACTTACCGAATGGATAATATCCTCATGTTCCAAATTGAAAAAATTGAAGAACAAGATCATAGTCCCATACAAGGCCTACTGGATTTCAATCCTAATGATGACATCTTCAAAAGTTTCATCAGTAGCATGATGACAAGCCTACAACATTTGGGATGGGACACAGATCCCAACGTCCTCCTATTACCAGGATATTGTTGATGACACCAAGTGAGCCACTCAAAATTCACCTGTCCAAGTTTCCAAGATGTGTTATCACGTGTACTAAACCTAATTTCCTTACCAATCAAAGTTTTAGAAGATCTAGGAATAGATGACAAGGACCCCAAGGGGGAAGACGTATGTGATACCCCTCCAAAGGTGGACAACCATACTAGTCAGAGTCGCCTTTCCAGAAGTCAAGAAGGTGGATCAAATTCAGATGACGACAACCCTACTCCTAGTATGTTTAGTGATTGGATTACTTTAGATGATAGCTCCTACCCACCATACAAGAAGCCATCAGCAAACCTAGAAAATGGAGATCCCAAATCTCCAGATCCTGAGGGCACTCTAAAGATCAGAAAAGAAGAATTGGATTCCTCTAATAGTGAGGAAGGAAAGGAGAGAGGGCCCAAAATGGTGAAGTTGTTCAGGAAATTTCCAACCCAAGTCAAAACCCACAAAACAATACCCAATATGGAAATTGCATTTTGACGGTCCAAATGTAAACAAGGAGCAGGCGCATGAATTGAACTGGTAAACTCGAGAGGTAAGTCTTTCTATGTAGCTCATCACTTATAATTTTTGAGTGCTAACAATGTTACAGAGTACAAGACTTTATTTCATGGAATCTTCCTAGATCATGAAAATGGGATAAAAGCCCTAATAGTGGAAGGCTACTCATAGCTAATCATCAAATAGATCTTCAGTCAGTATTCTTGCAACAATAAGAGACTCTCAACTTACCAAAATAGGGCATTATAATTGATTAGAGACTTTGAAGAATTTAATATCAAATCCATCCCAAGAAGAAATAATGTCATC
The DNA here is from genome assembly GCA_018584345.1 of Thuja plicata. NCBI lineage: Eukaryota > Viridiplantae > Streptophyta > Pinopsida > Cupressales > Cupressaceae > Thuja > Thuja plicata. The sequence continues at coordinate 2,238,945 of MU224863.1, read as the reverse complement.
GCCAATGCACTAGCTGTGTCCACTAGCTCATTAGACCCAATGGAAAATTCAAAACTCAAGAAGTTCTCAGTGGAACTCATTGCAGATTCATCCATCCCCGACAATATTACCAACTTTCAAGTCTTCCAAGATGACCAAAATACCATCAAGTTCATCATGTGCACAGGTGTGTTTGAAAAAAAGATTGTAGACAAAGATAAGGAAGAAGCGGAGGAAGAAACAAGCTGAGAAATGCCCAAAGATCAGGGCATCATAAACTTAAGGACCAATTCCATACCTAAAGGAATGGTAGAGCTAGAAATAATTTTTGACAACAATGGGACTACTACGGGAAGACGGCTAGATATACCACCCAATGGTAAAGAATGTGAAATCTTCAACCTTGGAAAAAAAGATGAGCCAAGAGAGGTCCACATTGTGAAAGTAAGTACCAAAGAAGAGAAGGAGAAAATGGTCCAGCTCCTTACTAAATATCGGGATGTCATAGAATGGAGCTAGGAAGAACTGAAAACCTATGACACCTCAGTCATAGTACACAACATCCCACTAAAACCATACTCTAAGCCATTCCAACAACATCAAAGACCCATGAACCCCACCATCGAACCTCTAATATAGAAAGAAGTCCAAAAACTACTGGACGCTAGAATCATCTTTCCAATGTAACACTCCACTTGGGTAGAAAACTTGGTACCAGTAAGGAAGAAGACCGGTGAGATCTGATTATGTGTGGATTTTTACAACTTGAACAAGACCTTCCAAAAGGAAAACTACCCCTTTCCATCTCTCGATGAGGTGCTACAAATAGTAAATGGTTCTCAGATGATGTCCTTCCTAGATGGTTACTATGTCTATAATCAACTAACAGTGCAGGAAGAAGACAAGCTAAAAATGATGTTTAATACCAAATGGGGGACATTTTCCTATCGATGGATGTCCTTCAGTTTAATTAACACTGGGGTGACTTTCTAGAGAGAAATGGACATAGCTTTTAAGGGGATAGTTGGGAAATGCATCATCATCTATATGGATGACATCACAACTTTTTTTCCAAACAACAAGTCAGTCACATAAATGACTTGAGGAGAAGCCTTCAAAGGTGTACAAAGTATGAGATTTCTATCAATCCAAAGAAATTCATATTTGGGGTCACAAAAGGCAAAATGTTGGGACACATCATCTCAGAAGAAGGGATAGGAATAGACCCCAAATAGGTGGAATCCATTCTCAAGCTAACACCACCTCATAGCCATAAGGAGTTGAAGTCAATCTTTAGGAAGATTAACTTCATAAGAAATTAATCAATGGTTTTGCCAAGATAGTAAAACCACTCAATGACATGCTAAAAAAGGACTAAGATGCCAATCAGATAAGAACTTTGAGCGACGTGGATGGAGCTGTTGAGACAGTGCATGGCCATAGGACAACTGCTTCTTGAGGTAAGTCTTCTATTTTTTGTTTCTGTAATGTCCATTTCCTATTTTTATAGGTGAGGTTGACCCTGACCCATAAAGGTCAACCTTGACCCTTTGAGGTCGGCATGAACTAGGCAGGTCCATATCCTCTTTTGGGGTGAGAACTTTGACCTAGGAAGGTTGACCTCGACCCAGGAAGGTCGACCTCAACCTAACTAAGGTCAAATTTGACCTGGTCAAGTGGGATGTGTATTTTATTGATTGCAGAGGTTTGATATGATGTTTCTTTGTGCTAACATGACCTGGTTTGTCTCTGGGAGCACCCTTTTGGAGCGACACTACTATCAATCAGAGAGAAGTTGTCTGAGCTAGATGTTGATGAGTCACAACTACTAAGAGATGATGGACTGTATTGGGTAGAAATCCTACCATAGATGATATTTCATGGAGCAATGATATCAGCTCTTATAGAGAGGTGGAATGAGGACACTTGTTCCTTTCATCTTCCCTCAGGAGAGATCACAGTTACATTAGAGGATGTCTACAGGGTCCTGCAACTTCCAGTCTTAGGTGAGCCTATCAGACCTAGAGTACAATGGTGTTTTGAGGATATCTGTGCATATGTAGGGTATTGTACAAGGTAGGTTCCATGGATGCAAACCCAAGCAGATCACATCACTTGATCTGCTATACTAGCAGGACCGACACCCTTGGTACAAAGAGTGATGCTATGTGTACTTTCCTTGGTTTTAGTACCCAACACAAATGGTACAATATTTTTAGCACCCTTCACTCATCTCATACATAGGATGGAGAGTGATAGGACTATCTTTGCATGGGGCCATAGCATGCTAGCCCACTTATATCATGAGTTATGTTAGTTGGTGAGATATCGGCTAGAGAGCCTCACAGTATGTACACTACTACAAATTTGGTTATTTGAGCACTTCACATGCACACGACCATAGGGCTATCCAACGATGGTAGATGCAGGCATACCTATAGCTTTCTCTTATCCACTAGGAGTTGCCTAGCAGTATGGCGATATCCTTTACTGGAGGGTACGTCTAGACTATATACTAGGTACAAATATGATATGGACACCATACTATCATATGATAGAGTGGCTAGATATATGACATCAGACAAGACACTCGCAGCAACGCAAGCTTCTAGAGGGTGATCCCAGTCACATAGTAATTTTGTATTATTATGACAGAGTGATGAGATAGTTTGGTCTTGTACAGGGAGTCCCTAGAGTAGTACCTCGGTACGCACATTTGACGAGGTACTATTAGGGACCCGGCACTATACATTGACCATCTATAGAAGATATTACAGATAGTGATATAGATGAGAGAGAGAGGATCTAGAGATAGCCCTGTATGTGGACCTAGAAGGCATAAGAAGGGATTACATTAGATATTGGAGTCTAGAGAGGACCCACGCTATCTTCCCTGATGACTATCCCACAAGTGATCCAAGTCTTTGAGAGAGGACACACCAAGATAACGATATACTAGAGGAGGAGGAGGATCACAGAGATGAGGAGGATCCCACCTCTGAGGAAGATCCCATGGAGGAGGAGAGAGAAGAGGAGAGATCAGAGGAGAGAGAGGATAAGATTCCCTCAATGGGTAGCATGGGCGCAGATGATTATGTTGTTCAGGCCACACCACTGAGATCATGATGACCTTCATGCACTCATACAGAGACACCACCTCTGAGACCCAGATAGAGTGAGCATGGAGAGAGTAGTCACTCCATGCCCCCACCATCCAGACCCTTCAATGACACTCAGGAGGGAGATCCAGGTATAAGACATGTATTTTATTGAAATATGTAACTTAATGTTTTTTTTTTAAAGTACTAAAAGATAAATATGTTTGAATTTGGCATCTAGCATAGCAAAGTGGAGGAGGTTTGTATCTGCGTTCTTGAAGGATACATGTATATCCTACTAACTACAAGCTAGTGAGTGAGAGTCCCTCATTGGGAACAAAGATCCCGACAAGCATGCAGACATCTTTGCATGTGTCCTGCGAGAGCTATGGT
>MU224863.1:2174045-2214578 GCA_018584345.1 Thuja plicata | reverse complement strand
CCTCTCTCTCCCATTCTTCTATAAATAGAAGCCTGTTTTGAGAGCAAATAAGCCTTCCATAGAGATCATTTGTGCATTGTTATGCTGCCATTTTTATGTTAGATTGCATATCATTTCATAGCAAATAATAATTGTTAGATTCATTTCATGTTTCATAACTAGTTTGCATGCTTATTTCACCATCCAAGCTCATTTTAATAAAATCCTTCATATTTAGGTTGTATTGGTCACTGTTTCATCAATATATCCTGAGGGCTTATATATTGGTGTTCATACTCTTCCTAGATTAGAAGGCAATAGGTCGCCTTTAGAGGGTTTAGTGTGTTTTCATGCTTTTACTAACCCTAAGTTACTAAAACAATGATCTATTGAAGTGTTTGTGGTTTTCTAACAGGTACCCATTATCCCACGCACACTATCTCCTTGTTTCTTATTTATCTATTTATTTACGCAAGATCACACTCATGGTTATCTTGGCTGTGAATGCCTCGATATCGGTGTCCTCTTACAACATCAACTGGAAACAACGTTCAGGTCATCTCAATTGTTTTGCCTCGATGCTTACGTTAGTTTCCCATATCTTATCCGATGAAATTCATATTCATATTCTTATGGTCGCAGTGGCACCAGTAAGGATTGTATCGACTCTAATGTTCCAAAAATGCTCAATGATGAAAATTTTCAAACCTAAAGCTTAGTGACTACACCTTAGGTTGCATTCATGTTAGACTTGCATCTGCATCTGCATCTACATAGTGTTGAAATCAGCATAATAATTGTATCTATCTCCAATGTGAAGGATCAGAGATTCTTATCAATCACTCTTCTCATTGTCAAGTTGTCAGTTAGGCATAAACATGACACCCCTTGCTAAATCAATTGTCCTGATTCTATTTTCAGGATCAAAATCAAAATCTGAAACTGACCACTTGCACAACCAATAGAAATCTCTCATGCTTTTCTTCTAATCAATCCATGTATCTTACTTTTTTCAATCTTGGTCAACAAGACCTCTCATCAAGTATAATTTTTTTCCTAACCACGTGGGACCTATTTCTAATTAGATCAGTTTCTTCCTAAATTATCTAATCAATTGAATTGCTTCTCATCACTAGGGCACCTAGCCATATTTTGATTTCACTCCCGAGGGGGTAGGATCAGGACATCAACATTCCAGTGATCACATCCTCAATCAAAACCCCATCGCTTGGGGCATCTCAGCTTCATCACATAAAATCAATTTGAGATCATCTTAAATCAAAGGCAACCTAATGAATGGTATTATATAGTGGTGAATACACCCGAAACTAGACAAGATCGGTCTTATATGAGCTATTCATTATTAAAACTAGATACATTAATCAAATTGGCTTCATTGCTTCAAATCAAGAAGATTTGCTTGCTAATAAAATCTCTTAACGGTAATAATTTTCATCGCTTCCAGTGATCACATCCTTAATCAAAACCCCATCACTTGGGGCATCTCAGCTTCATCACATAAAATCAAGTTGAGATCATCTTAAATCAAAGGCAACCTAATCAATGATCTTATACAGCGGTGAATACACTCAAAATCAGACAAGAATGGTCTTATATGGGCTATTCATTATTGAAACTAGATACATTGATCAAATTGGCTTCATCGCTTCAAATCAAGTCAATTTGCTTGCTAATCAAATCTCTTAATGGTAATCAGTTTTATCGCTTCAAATAAAACTGGTTATTCATTCAAACCAATCAAAAAGGTTTAAGAGTTCCTGAGAGATGTTCAGTTTCATCACTTCAAATCAAACTGAGCATTTTGTTTTATATCTTTTGATTGATCTTCGTCTAATCAAGCTCGAAGTTGGTTTTCTTCTTCAAAAGAATGGTTTCATCGCTTCAAATAAAACTATTCTGGGTCTTCTAGCTAATAGGTCTTTGAATCAATGCACTGATCACACATCAATTCAAAGAGGGGCAAATGTAATAACCTAAAAATGGTCACCTAAACCCTAGACCCCCAATCTCAACAATTAATCAAGAAACCCTAATCTTGATCATTCTAAGTCCTAAATCAAATAACCAATTCATCACAGTCGAACTGATCTAACCTAAACCATAGGTCCTAATTATTCATTGTACTTAATTAATTAATTAATTCCTAAAATCACATTACATTGGCAAATATATCTTATGTTAATTATTTAATTGATATTCTGATATATTAATTAAATAAAAATTACTAAATTATCAATTAAATCAAAAAGGAATTAAATTAACTATAAAAACATAAATGTGCATTCAAAATTAATTAATTTATTAAAAATGCATATGACATCATCAAATCCAGATAACTGATTTATCATTTTGGAAACAATCCAATTCCACTCAGTTAACTGATTCTCATCTATTTATCATTTTGGAAACATTTCAGTTAACTGAAAAAATGAATATGGAAGTTTCCAAAACAACTGATCAGTCAGTTCAATCAATTGACTCTCTCGACCAATCAAATCACTTGCACATGGATTGTGCTTCTTCAATCGAATATGAGCCACTTTTTGTTCAATCTTGACCGTCGATTTGAGAGAGATTTCTATAAAAGAGAAACTATTTTCCTTCACAAAGGATCCTAATTTTTTATTAATGTTATTATACTGCATTTTGCAATTTAGCTTTCTTGCATTTTCTCATTTAGCTTTAATTGTTGTTAATTTTATGCAATCATGCAAATCTAATCATAGATAACACTTTGAATTTGTTGTTAAAATGAATATCTCACATTTCTTTTAGTGCTTCTAAAACTGAATCTTAAGTAGCTTGGATGAACAACAAAATTGCATAATCACTTTAGATTAATCAGAATTTTAATTTCAGCATATAGCTCTAAATCCTTCATTTAGGTTACTGTGTAGTCACTGAGCTTGCAATGACCAGAGAGCAAGCTCATACTCCTACCTTCTAGAAGGCAACAAATTGACTCTTTCAGACATGCGGGGTGAATGAATCAATATTCATTTTTGTATGCAACTAAAGAACAATGATTATATTGAAATGTACTGATAAGTAAGAAGGCCACTTTTAGCACACACAGAATCATATCTATCAGCCATATTAGATTGAGTCAAAGGAGAAGCATATGTTCTAATTAAGTAAAAATAGGTTTTACAAGGACCCAAAACCTTTACAAAGTATTAAAGTTCAACAGGTTTTACAAGGACTTGAAACCTAAAAATATTTTAAAACAAATATTTAACAAAAAGAAGATGCAACTCTACCAAGGCACCCAAAAAGGAAAGGAAACAGAAAACAAACAACCAAGCCAAAATTGTCACACAGAAACATCATTAAAAACAAGGATAGCAAAAAACCCCTAAGGGATAGCAAAAAGGAAAGCTACATTCCCTGCACAAGTTCCTCCGCTTCGATGACCATAACCTGCATGTTACTGACCATTTCTTTTAGTTTCACAGTGTCTTTGTCCTCCTTAGCCATGTTCTTCTTTGTTCTAGCTCTGGTGCGCGAGCATGGGCCAATAGCCTCCTTTATCTCTCTGCAATCCTTATTCTTGTAATCCTTTTTTGGTTTTTCCATGAATATCTGTGTGTGGCCATAGTAAGCTTTGAGACTCATCAAACATTGCTCCCCTATTTTTTTAGCTGTAGCCTCCAATCTCTCCACCTTTGTAGTCAAATTCTTGATCTACACAGTAGTGTCATCTTTCTCAGCCCTATCTTGGATATCTTTGATTTGTTTCTCCATTATCCCCACTTTATTAACAAACTCCGCCTGGCCTTCTGATTTCCCTACAACTTCTTTCATTTTATCCAGACATTCAGCCACCGGTTTTTCCCCAATTCCCATACTTTTGAGAATATTAATCTTTGCCTTCATAATATCTACTTGTTTTTTTCAAATTATCATTATCATCAATCAAATTGCTTACCAGGCTAGTGAAACCCACAATGCAATCTTTTTTGTCCATAGGTACTTGATGCTCCCCTGTGTCCACATTTTCATGGTAGTCACAGTCCTTTTGCCCAGAATCTTCATCTATCTTGGTGTCCTTATCATCCTTCATATTTCCTTCCCCCTGCTTATTTTCTTTAGTTTTCTCCCTAAGGCTTTTGTCTTCAATGTTCTCACTTTTCTCTCCTCCATTTTTTCCCCTTTGTCCTCTTCCTCCCAATTGTCCTCTGTATTTTCCTTCACTTCTTCCTCATTTGAGGTCAAATCAATTCTCCTCTTACTAGAACTCTTACGGGTAATTTTAGCTTTCTCCTGGCCATCCCCACATTTTATTTTCTTTATCTTCTCCTTTTTCACCTCCTCAGTTTCACTCTTTGTTTCTGACTCAACAATTTGAGTCTTCTTTGACAACTTTTTACCCTTTTTCTTTCTACTTCCCTCCACAATATCCTCATCACTATCCTTCTTTGTTTTTGAACCTTCAGAATAGGGCTTCTTCTAGTTTTTCCTTGCTGAAGCACCCTTTCTATTAGTTTTAGGGGTTTTAAACCCTTTAGACTCCTCTTCACTATCGGTTTCTTCCCCATACATACTTTCATCTTTTTCCCCTTCTATCTCTTCTTCATCCTTCAAAATCTTCATCCCCATAGGCCTTTCCACTTTCTTATTTTTTAGCACCTCATATATGAGTAGCATAAGCCCTTGGTGGGATGCATGATCCCCCTTTAGATCTTTCTGTAAACTAGTAATCATAGCATCTAATGAGCTAAGCAGATAGTATGGTAAACTGACTTTAACCTTGTGCCTAAAATGATTTAATAACATGAAATGGTGTCCATACGCCCTCGTGAACCTACCATCAAGAGTAACATAACTGATGATCACAAAAATGACATATCTCCAAGTTCTGGAAATACACTTCAGATTGTGATAGGAAGCATCAATCTTGACCAGTCTCACCTTTACCTTCTCATTATCTAGGAAATTCTCCCATGCTTTATCTGAGATAATTCTATCTTGATAAAACTTAATACCATCCATTTCCATGCCCGTAGCTTCTGCAATGACCTCCTTCGTAACCTCCATATACTGATCACCAACCAAGACTTTGCCCTCTTTCCAGGTTTTCATGAATATCCTGGTGATAGAAGGATTTTGGCCATGGAGCCTTTCCACAAAAACATCCAGCCCACCCTCTTTCACAATCTTCCACACTCTGTTCTATTTTTACTAGTTGTTGCAGTTAATAGCCTCAACCCTTTTCTTATTTCCGCCAATTCTCTTCCTCTGGTTGCAGAAATTTTTTTTGTTGTGACTATTGATAATGCCAAAATGAATTTTACACAAAACCAAAAAGACCCAGAAAGTGTACCAAATCCATCTTGCAATCATAATAGGGTACTGACACCTTCTAAGGGAATAAAGACACATCACCTCCATATTAATGATTTTAAAAACACTTACCATTTACAATTATTTTGCTAATAACTCCTCAATAGATCACTTTCAAGCAATAATTTCACTTGAATAGGCACGTCATTTCCATCATTCCACTATGCCACCTCATCACTCTTACAAGATGTATTAGCCACCCAGTCATCAACTCCATTTATCTCCCGATAATTATGTGTGATAACACATCTTTCAAAATAGTGAATAATGTCTTTGGATTTTTGAATGATATTGTAAATTGTCCATGAAGTGGGGGTGTCATTATTTAAACACTTAACTATGTTGAGAGAATCCCCCTCTAACCAAACTTTAGTGCTACTTTTCTCTTTTGCTAAAATAAGACCCTGAAGGGCCGCACAAGCTTCTGCAAGATGATTCATTTGAATACCAATGGGAATGGTTTTTATACCTGTACAGACACCATTTTCATCTCTAATGACAATGCCACACCTTGCCACCCCTGGGTTTCCCTTAGAGGCACCACCAAAATTGGTTTTCTGCCAGCCTTTAGGGGGAAATCCCATCTAGCATCCTCCCTTTTTTCTTTGTTATCCTTTTTTTTTAGTATTGCCTTTGATTTTCCAATTTTTGAACACAGTAATATTATTCTCCTGAAGAGGCTCCAACACTCTATCCTGTATCATGAGATTTTCTTTTATGTCTCTCTTAATCTTAAAGAAAGCATCCTTCTCACTTGTCATTTTATCCCTGAACACTCTATCATTTCTTTCTCTCCAGACCCCCTAGCAAACATGAGGAAGGACAAAATTCTAGATCTTAACAACAGTGTCATTCTTTGAAGGATAGATCCAAGATTTAAAAAGACTCTCCAAATTAGCAGGAAAAACCCACTCAATATTAAGGATCTGGAAAAAAAAAACCCAAATATTTCTAACAAAGGGATAGTGGATGATGATATGTTCCACACTTTCCTCTTCTTGCTTGCATAGGTAGCACCTGTTAACAATAGTCATACCTCTTTTTCTGAGATTATCAGTCGTCAGAATTTTATTTTGCATCATTATCTAGAAAAACACATTAATTTTAGGAATGAGGTTTTTATCCCAGACTTTCACCCAAAAAGGCTCAATAAGGTCCTCAAACTCCAAATGGTATAGAGATGAGACAGTTAAATTACCATCAGTGCTATGTTTCCATATAATCCTATCCTCTTCCTCAATCAGATTGATTGAGTTGAGAATATTGTTAAGATGTCCCAATCTTATATCAATGACAGATAAATCTTTCTAGTGATCCCTTTCCCAGTAGTCTTCCACTTTCCTTCCAAAAATGAGATTGCATTGATTCTCAAAGATACCCCATTCAGGTCACTCCTTGAGGGGAGAATGAAGAAGCCACTCATCTTCCCAAAAAAGAACCTTGCTCCCATTTCCCACTTTCCATTTAATTCCTTTTTTGATTCTGTATTTATTTTTCATAACATTTTTCCAAATGAAAGGACCACACCCTCCCTATCCTCATTCAGAAAGGCATCAAGTTAGGCCGATCCTTATTATACTTATTATCCCATATTAAGGTCCATTCTCCTTTCGAGTTATAATATCTCCATATTAATTTAGTAAGGAGGTGCTCATTCAAGTTCTTAATTCTTCTTAGCCCTAAGCCACCTTTTTTAATCAGACAACAAACTGTTTTTGAATTTTTTCAATAGCTTCACCAAACTTTTTGGGGATTTTAAGAATGCTCAAAGCATAAAGAGGGAGGCCTTGGAGGGTATCTCTAAGAATCTGGATTTTACCCGCTTGACTTAACAACATCCCTTTCCATCCTGCAATTTTACTGTGAAATTTGTCCACTAAGGAGCTCCAGAAAGTATCAGGAGGTTCCAAACAGAGAGGGAGGCCAAGATAGGTCCCAGGCATAGTCCCCAGATTACAACCTAAAATCCTTATAATTATCATCTTTCTTTTGTTGGGGACATTGAAGAGAAACACCAAACTCTTTCCCTAATTTATTATCTGGCCCAATGTGTTACAATGTCATAGCAATCAGGTTTTATTGTTTCAATTATTTCATCCATTGAGGCAGTGACAAAGTTACTTTTTAATTCCATAGAAAGTGAGGAAGGAATAAAAACTTGTTTTTCAAACACACTTTGTTGTTTCATGAATTCTAAATCAAAAATCTTATATTCTCCCATAAATAAGGATTAAATTCCAACGTTCCCCAATCATCCTCAGTCAAAGACAAAGATGGAGCTTTAGTTTGTTGAATCTCAGGTGTCTTTTCAGGTTCCTTACTTGGTTGGAGAGGTTCAGAAACTTTAGCATATTCTGCATTTAAGCAAGGATTTGGTGCATCATTCGCATGTAGCATATAAATCAAATTGTTATAAATGAACCTAACCTTACAATGAAGAGTAGAAGAAACTGCATGCATATTATGTAACCAAGGTCTACCTAAAAGAAGGTTATAATTGAGAGGTCCAGGCATAACATGAATAGGTGTATTGAGTATAACCGGACCAAATTTAAGAGGTAGCGTAATAATTCCCAAATTTCTCTTTTCAATATTATCAAATCCACAAATAGGACATTATTAGGTTGGATAGTTGTAAGATCAGCCTTAATTGACTTAAGCATAGCCATGCTACAAACATTAAGCTCAGATCCATTGTCAATTAATGTTCTCTGAATGATACTCTGATTAATAGAAACAACAACCATAAGAGCATCATATTGATTCTGCACCTCAACATAAGGTAAATCATCATCGGTGAACATAATATGAGGTACATAAGGCATAGTATGCATGTATTCCAAAAATGAATTATTATTCTCTTGGTTTGGAGTTGAATCAGGAAGGGTAGATAAAGCCTTTTGCAATGCCTCATGATATGTTGGAGAAGTTTGAAGCAATTCCCATAAAGATATCTTTGCGGGAGTAGCACATAATTGTTCGACTAAGTCATACTCCTTAAAGGAAGAAGGTAACCTAGGTGTTTGAGGAAGCACGGGTTGAGAAGGAGGTAAAGAAGCTAGAATAATAGGTTGAGGATTATTTCGTGTGCGATAAGAATGTGAAACAGAATCCGTGTTGTCAAAGAAATCCAAAGGATCTCTAGTTTACCCTTAATTGTTATTTGAGGAAATCATTTTATCATCAACAAAGGTTTAGGATATAACATTCTAGGTGCATCAATGTTGTAAATAGTAGAACATGAAGGTAACGATGCACACACCCTATAGTAAAGGTCAATTGAAGAGGTTGTGGAGGAGGATGAAATAGGAATAGGATCCATATAGATCTTATTCGAACAATTGCCATCCTCACTACCATGTACCTCATTAGGGGATCTAACCTCTTTTGCAATAAAAGCCTCATCAAAGTATTCAAAACAAAAATCATACATGTTGAAGACAAAGTAAAACTAAAAGCATGAAAAATGTAAATGTTTTTTGTATTTTTAAAGAAATTTTGTGATTTTTACTGTATATATATTTTTAAAAATATAAGTGTAATAACTTAAAATAAATGTACTTTTTATATGCATGTAAGATCTCACATAAAATGCAAATCTAACACCAAAAAGAAAGAGTTGTCTATCGTGGGTTCACCAAAATGTAGAGGTGGAAATAGAGATCTCTTTAGATAGGGTTTTGAACCATGGAGGTTTGCACATAAAAGATAACCTAAGTCTCTATTAGCCCTAAACATTTAATTGTAATGATAAGGAATGTAAATCTGAAAATTATTGCAAAGAATAATGAAATAACATACATACCTCACAATATGGCAGATTTGGAAAAGTCTATTTTCTGATGTCTGTGTTGAGCTTCAGGGAATTCAACAACTGGATCTAGAATAGAAACGTAGAGACGGACAAAACCCAGAAATATTTTCCTTTTTTGAGTCATTTGACCTTGACCTCTTTGGCAAGGTGCAATTGTACCCCAAAATGTTGACCTTGACCTGTACAGGTCTGACAGAAATTATGTTCGTGGATCCCAAAAGTTGGCTGAAAAGGGTATCCAAGTCTGCTCTACAAATCTTGAAACAGTGACTATAGATATCTGAAAAATGGTGTTTTGGGGTGGCTATATTGGGTTTTTCCTTAGTCAAACCCCCGTTTTGGTGATTTCCACCTCTAGGAATAGCCATATGTAATAGAGTATGTATGTGTGATGCTCTTACGAAGAGCTTTGGATGTGCAATGCCAAGATCTAATCTTTTAGATTGAAACCCTAGAATGAATTGAAATAAGAGAGAAATGCATAGATTTGAATATGATAAAGAAATCATACCAAGCCCCCAAGGCTAAAGTACTCCTACCAAACTCACAACCAGTAGTTGCTACCCCATGATTGTATGATTTGAATGCTTGAATGTTGAAAGTAATAGATCAATGAAGAAGGAAGGATTTGAAGAACTCTTTCTTTCTGCTATGAAGATCCACAATAGTTTGTCCATAAATGTGCTTTCTTGTATCAAAACATCATCATATCTTGTCCTCCTATATCATCCTCTTGCATTCTTGCATCATCATCATGCTACAATCTCGTAATTTTGTCATGTCCAAATGAAGGAAAAAGAGAATTCTTATATAGAGATCTCAAGGTAAGCCTTCTAGGGAAATGCAAGGGCCCATAATTCAAATTTCAGCTTGAATCAAGGTCCAATTACAATCACCAACCAAGGAGGGGATGTATTAATTTCAAATTTTGAAGAAAACACTTCGGTATCCGGATTCGGGGACCTATTTTTATGTTTAGGACCCTGATATAATCCAAATTTGAAAGCGGGAACCAAAACCCAATAGAGGTCAAGGTCAACCTCAACCCTGATCTAGGTCAAGGTCAAAATTGATCTTGACCTAGGTTAGGGTTGGCCTCAAACCTGACCTAGGTTAGAGTCGACCTTGACCCTGATCTAATGTTTCAGGCTGGTCACCTTGAAGAATCAGTGAGGTTCCCAGGTCAGCCGGGGAGCTAGGAAGATGAGAAAACATAACAAAATGTTGGGAAGAAGGCATAGGGGCCTAGAAGAGGTGTAATGAAGGCTAGGAGGACCAATACATAGGTCCTACCTAAAAAAATAGAGCTACGGAGAATGGAATCAAGGAGAATCCTTAGGATTATAACCCTAATTCCAAGTTTAGATGCATCCTAAATACAAATCTATCATGTAAATGCACTAAAAGAGGGTGCTAAACCTGGAAAAATGGAAGTGCTTCCATTTTAAGATGATACACCAATGAGCCCATGGATTTTGAGATCTGCAAAATTGATGTCGAGGAAGATGTGAATATAGTTGCTAGATTTTTAAGCTAATCCTCTACATTGAAATTGTCCTTCAAGATTTGTTCCTCACTGATATTGTTGCTAAATTTAAAAACCGATTCCGAAATAAAGAAAATAATAGAAGATGTGACCATTTTGATAATTAAATGTCATCAAACTAGCTTTAACAACTTCTTAAATTTTTAGCTTCTTCCATTAATATTTAAATAAAATTACAATATTCAAAGAAAAAGAGGAGGATATGAAATCATGGAACAAATTTTACACAAGAAGAGCCCAACAATCCAATAAAAACAAAAACATGGGTATAACACAGAAGCAAAAATAAACTAACCAACCGCTAAGAAGCTAAAGTATTGCCCACAGAAGGTGGTGGATCTTTTTCATCCTTCTTCTCTCATATATCAGCAGGGTCGGGATTAGGGTCTAGAAGGAACCAAACCTCCTTTGTATTATATTCTTCGTCATTCTCCTACTTGGCTGGAGAAATAGCTAGAGAAAGTCCAGGAGCCACTTGGAAGAGTTGGGCCACCTAGAATCTTTGTTGGAAATCAGCCAGCCAAAACCACCAGGAGTGGAGGGATCAACACCACCAGAAGGCCAACTAGGATCATAGCCACCCTGGGGTGGCGAAGCTGAGTGGAGATGCTATAATATCTTCTCCTGACACACTTCCAATGAAGGGCCTGGGAATGCATCGTATGAGAGCAATGAGTGGAGGAACTATGACCACACTGCAGACCACAAGACGGAGAATGCTCGCTGAAGGTAGAAATATTCGACAGAACTCTCGCAATCGTACAAGGGACATTTCCCCAATGTTGCAATAATTTCTATAAGTGTGCCACCTTGTATTATTGTACTTGTATCTCCAACATGACATTATTGCATTTATAGGATTTAGCATATTAATAAACATTAATATGAAGAAAGTTGTGAGTAAATAACACTACATTTCTATCTTTACATAAAGTGAAAAAAAAAAAATCATCTTGAAAGCATGTCATATTTGCGTGAATTTTTAGGGAAACTTGGACAAATATCCCAATGAGATCATGTACTAAGAGAAGGGTTCAGGTCAGGAGACCCAAAAGAAAAAAAAAGAATGTAAATCTTCAACTGTTGGGCTCTCCTACAATACCAAAAAAAGGTGTATGAATGTTTTAGGTTGTCCACAAAAAGGTCAACAGGGATATGGCACTCCCAAATGTCAGAGATGAGAAACTACTAGCAAGCCTTGGAAAAGAATAAAACAAGAAAAGTTGGCTACTTTGGGCTCTCTAATAGAAATCGAAATGGTGAGAAATCTATGCTACCTAGTGGACTGGGTAGAATGCAAATTCCATGTAGCTGGTTCAATGTGGGAACTATAGGCAAGTGAGGAACTAGCCAATGGTAGCCCAACCTCAGCTTATAGTTACAAAAGGAGGTGCAAGGAAACCAATGCCAATACCACAACTTGATAGAATGAATGAAAAGTTTGTGGAGAATATTCAGAGGTAGTATCAAGATCACCAAGTCGAATGTCTATCGATCTAGGCAAGTTAGGTGGAACTAGTAATTTAAATCTTCCCAAGTGAGAAGATTCATGGTAGCATAAGAAAAAAGGTCATGAGGGGTACAAATACCTTGCTTATGGAACCGAAGAGTATGAATTCCAAGAACTCACGATAAAGTAAGCCCCTAGGCCTAAATAAGTAGAGATAACCAAATATTGTGATAGTTGAAAGAAAGACCATCAAAAGATAGTCCCATCCCAGGAGAGCCAAGGCTTAACAGCGTCTGAGGCCCACCAAATGCATTTGGAAACAAAAGTGTCGTAAATCTAGACTACATCTATCATGATAAAAAAATGTTTGAAATTCAATGCCCTTCCAGGGAAGTATATGAACTAAGTAGCCTAAAGAAATACAATGTCTGAGAATAATTTTTGAGGCCTCAATGCCATAAATGGTGTAGATAACCCATTTGGAACACAACATAAGACCTTGTTTCTAAGTTGAAAAAAATCCAAGGCCTCTAGATTCCCTAGGGAGACAACAAAACTCCTAGGAAACTCTATGAAGTTTGTGATGGTCTTCTCTAAAAGCCCATAAGAATCCTTGTAAGATCTTTCCTAATTTGTTGTAAGAAGATTTAGAAAAATCCCAACACAAAGAATAATACCCATGAGTAGAAGCCAAACCTTTTGAAAAATTTTAGAATTTACCAGCTAAAGAGAGGCTCGGTAATCTAGTAGGTAAGCTTTTTCTTGATCTGGGTCATCACTGCATTCTAGAGGTCAACAATAGAGGGTGATCCCACAATAGTGGGTTAAACTTTTTTGCCTAAACAGACATTGAAGTCTACATTTTGAAAAAACATTCAGGTTCAGATGCATATTGTCGTTAAACTATTTGAAATAGGAAGATGAAGTAAACAAGAGTCTTTTAGGATTTTCTATCTAGATTATAAATTATTTTTTTTCTTTTTTTTTAATTAATTTGAATGGTTTTGTTTTTCTCCCACGAAAACTACTATGTTGCTAAAAATATCATTTTCAAAAAGTTACATTAACTTCATAGAGCATAACGTTTTTTTTTCTAAAATAGATATCAATGCAATTCTTTCGAATTTGGTTTAGTAACATCCATACTGAGGGCATGCAATTGGTTTGATGACATTATCATGATTATTGCATATTTTATGAATGTTTGAAGTAGAGTAAACCATAATTTTGACATACCTTGACTGCATACCTTATAACTTGTGTATTTATCAAAATTCAAAAAAAAATTATTTGATGGAAAGTAGACACGAAGCCGGAGGGCACTGTTATTTTTCAAATTTTTTTCTCTTTTCTACTATTCTTCATTGAACGTCAAACTTGGAGGTTTATATTGGATAAAAAACCTACATTCAATGCACATCAAAAAACATAGACCTAATTAATTCAAAAAATTTCAAATCTATATTCGTTAGAAAGCTCATTCTGCATACTTGTGCTATGCAAAATGACATTTCCCTATTCATCCATTTGAGCCCCGTGCTTGAGCTCCAAAGCCATGAAAAATATAGATTTCTTTTAGCCTCTGCAAATGGCCTCTAATCAGAGGGTTTTGATAGAAACTAATTTTGATAGAAAGTAGTTTCGATCGAAACTATTTAGTTTCAATCGAAACTACTTTCTATCGAGAGTAATTTTATGATTTGACTACTTTTTATTACTTTCTAAATTAATTTATTAATTTTGATCAAAAGTACTACTTTTTGGTACTTTCAATCGTAAGTCACTCACTTACAATCAAAAGTATTTGTTAATTCCAATGAAAGTAAGTTTTGATTTTTCTTTGGTCGCACTTTTCAGGGTGAATTCCTTCCTCCAAAAAAGTGTAACCCACTATTGTGGATTCACCCTAGAACTATAGAAGGCAAAATGATTACCAATAAATTGAAAGATTTCACCATGCTGAATTCATTTCCACCCATACTGGAGAATCAAAGGAGGGACGGGAAGGAAAGATTTCCTATATAACTAGGTTTTGTCTCATTGAATCTCCGACCAAGAAGCCTAACATAAAGTATTGAGGTAGTGAGGATCTGCCTAAATATTTTCTTCTTCCTTGATCAAAGTGGGGAAAGAATCATTAGAAAAATTACACTTAAAGAGTTGAGAAGGTGACTCAGGTAGGGAAATTCCCCTAACATGGCCCACTAAAATAGTAGAGGCCAAAAGATAGTCGAAGTGTGCCTTCAGCAGAAAGAACATAAATAGAGGGGAGTATGGGGAAACCCTTGTGAATAGATATAAACATGCCTTATGTGTTGGACTATCTTCCATTAATGGTGATACTAGCTAAGACATTTCTAAAGAGCATATGCACAAACTAAATGAAATGAGGCCCAAACCCTAAGGCTTTGAGCATCATCATGATAAAGGGTCATTCAATGTGATCACAAGCCTTAGTCAAATAAATTTTGACAAAAAGTGCATTCTACTTAGAACAATGATCTCATTCCATAACTTCCTAAACAACAATAATATTGTCTAGGATGAACCTAGACTTTATAAAACTAGTTTGCATAGGACATATAAATTACAGGAGAAGATGGTGAATTTTAAGTGCAAGGGCTTTGGAAATGATCTTGTAGGAGACATTGAGAAAGGTAATAGGCCACTGGTTGGAAATGTCCTTAGGACCTCTAGCCTTAGGTATGAATTTTATGTTTCCTTTATTTATTAGCTGACCCAAGGATTGAGAATGAAAGGCTTCCAAGTAGACCTTGTGCAAGTCGGAACCAACATAGGGCCATAGGGATTTGTAAAATTCACAAGGAAAACCATCACAAACAGGGACTTTGTAATATTCAATGGATAAAATGACTTATTGAGATCATCAAGGGTAGCATTTAATCATAAAAACCCTCTGGGATTCAAAAAGATGAGAAGGCATTCCCGCAAGGCAATCCTTCACGGCTTGTTCTCTAGCGGGGCAATCTCTCTATGTAGTAAAAACCTTCTCATAATGTTAGACAAAATCTTGAAGAATTCCTAGAAACTCAGAGAGCACTAAATGTCCTTTGATTTTATTAATGCCAAGGGAATAATGATGATCTCTAAGATCCAAAAAAAACTCTTTAGAAGCACGATCTCCCACCTTGAACCATTGAAGCCTAGCCTTAATATGATCTCCTCTAGTAGCATAATGATTAACTATCTACTTATGATGGTGAAGCTGAGTGACCCGGACCATAAATTCAGGACATAAGGGGTTTTTAGCCAAGGCCTTAGTGGTATTACATAGATATTGTTTGGTTGCATCATATTACTATTGATGGTACATGGCTAGCTGTGTACCATAAATGCAGAGAAATCATGCAGTACAAAGAATGAAATCATTCCACTACTAAATCTAGCCAACTGACTGAGTGGGATGGGGATCAAAATTCCAAACCCATTAATTGTGGGTCATCATGGGCTAATGACTCAACAAGGATGTATTAAAAAATAATTTATTTTAGAAGGACATGTATGACCTATCTTCCATTCGATGTTGAACTTGATGGGATAGTCATTTGACAAGGTGGTCTCAAAAAGAGGTAAAACTAGCAGGTCTTGATTCTCCCCAAAAGAAAAAAAAATATTGAGATGATATGATGGCATGATCAAGCCTCTTAAAAATTTTGTTATGACCAGCTCTGAAATTACACCAAGTGTGTCAGACATAATGAGGATGATGAAAATTAGCATTGGGGTCAAAATGGCCTAATTTATTATGCATGTAAACCATGCATCTCTTTCTCCAGGTGTCCATCAAAAGGGAAAAAACCCTTCCTTATTAGAGGCCACCTCAACCATATTAAAATACCCACACATACCTCAAGTAGTAGGTGGAAAAGAGTCAACTATCCATCGCCATATCTAATATCTTTCAACAACATCATTGGGAGCATAAACATTAATGATCCCAAAGGAATGATTGTCAACTGACATGAGAACCTAGATTTATCTCTGCATAAGCTCTGACCCATGAGAAAAAAATAGAGGAATGACTTTTGGTCAGATGAGGGTAATAACACCTCCTTGACCAGCTTCATGCTCAAAAGAAAAATCTAAGCTATCTGGCCAAATAACACAACATGTAGTAGTTAACATGAAATCTAAAATTTTAACTTCTTGAAGACAAAATACATCAATAGTAGGATATTTTTTGTCAATTATCCCTTACACAATACTTCATGGTGAGCTTAGCTAGACCTCATACATTCCATGAGATGTAATTCATGAATCAAACACTTACATTGTTAGAATGTGAAGTTGATGATATTTATGTTGTTGTTGTGTGATCAAAATGACACACTTCTATAAACTATTACGCTTGAGAGAATCCATGAAGAAGGAAGTCTCAAGAAGCGGCTTATAGATTCCTATCTATAACTTGCAAGAATCTAAGATAGTGTGAATGGTGGCTCTCAAATGAACTTTAAGAAAAGACCATTGCAAGGTGCACCATAGAATGGAAGATTCAAATGATGATGCAAATGAGAGTTAATCTAAGATGAAATACAAGAACTAAGCTATGATGCAAATGAAAGAACAAGGAAAGAAAAGCTAATCTAGTAAGATTACAATACATCCTAGTTAAGCTATGTGATTTAAGATAAATAAAATAAGGAAATACTAATCTAGAATTCAGGAGTGCTCAAGAATGCTCTAAAAATGAAAGTAAACACAGTGATATCATAACAATAAGATGAGTGAGTAATCTATCATCCTTTTCAAGAGTGTGGAGAGAGCCTCCTTTTTAAGAGAAATGAACGGTAGAGATTAAGAGGCAAAATCCAAGGGTGGAGAAAAATTCTCATTTTGACTTTGGTGGACAAGATTCTCAAGAGGAAAAATCAATGTACATGGTTAAAAGGAAAAAACATGTGTGGAAAAGATTAAGAGGCAAAAGGAGATTCCACTCATCTTGGAAAGTGTGCATTTAATGTGTAGAAAAAAAGTATTTTTATTTTTGTTTTAAATAAATAAATTCCTTTTTCATGTGCACATGTAGGATAAGGTGGATTTTATTATTTAATTAAAATATTTTTCATTTAATTAAAAGGAAAAATGTTCTCTTAATTAAATAAATCTTAGGATAAAGTGGTCAAACTTTAGGATATAATCAAATAAATGATTAAGTGGTGATTTGATCAAGAAAATAAGAGATTAAATAAATATGCTTGATTAAGCACAAGATGTAGTCTAGTATTTAAAATTTTAATATTTAGAAAGGGGCTCATAGCCTACTAGACCATTTTTGGGTGATCACATTTGCCCCTCTTTGACTAATGTGTGAGCAATTTGGGAACACATTAGGTCAAAGAAAGATGATGTCAAGGCATCTTATAGAGATTTGAATCTGACCTTGATTGAACGAAGAATAGTAAGGCAATTAATCTTGAACTTGATCGAACAAGAACTAGCAAAGATAGAAAGATTCCAATGCACAATAAGAAAAACTGAACACTAAAATAGAGATTGAAAGACAAGACAATAAGATGCCAGAATCAATTTGTAGCTATGAAAGATAGGTTATTCTTTCCCCCTCGAGATCAAAATCAAAATGAGGTAGAGGAGATGCAGAAATTAGATAGATTTGATCAAATTAGGATAAGATAAGGTTCAATATGATTGATAAGCATGCAAGACCAAGTTTGACCACCAAGTGATGAAAATTTGCCCCGGTTTGAATAAGGTTGACCAAAAAGGTATAGCATTAGTATTAGGTCAAACAAAGAAGAAAGGTGATGAAATGAGGATGCAGAAGGAGAAATAGTGATTTTCTTAAAAGATTCAAGAGATTAGCCTCAAAGGAGAAGCCAACTGCGCCTAGAAAAAAAGAATTTTAAAATACAATTTTGACAATCAAGATGAAGTCAGATTTTGATTTTGATCCCAGAAGTGGATCCAACATGTCAAAATTAGGCAAGGGTCCAATTTGTTTGTGGAAATCCAAGACTTTGAATATTTAGGTCAAAATGCAATGATCAGTAGGGGTCTAAAATGATGAAGGAGGCTCTCCCCTAACTCGAATACAAACTAGAAATTAACCCTAAAAATGCAAACTATGATGAAGATGCAAAGTGTGATTCGCAAGGGTCAATTAGATAGGTCCTTGTTTTTATCATCGAGCCTTATTAAGGGACATCGCAAGATCATGCAACCATCACTAGTGCAAGCGCAACTATGAAGATATGAATATGATCTATATCAGATAGAATGTAGGAAACACATGTAAGCACCAATGCATAAGGGCCAAGATGACCTAAACATTGTTTCCAAGTTAATGTTGCAAGTAACCATAAGCATCAAGGCATAAGAGTCTAGGATGACCTGAATAGGTCATGCGTAAGCAAACACAATGTAATATTTAAGGATATAGCTCTAGATCTCTACAGTGTCCAAGGGGTAAAAGAAATAGACACTTAGGATCACCAAAGTGATACCCATAGGAAGAAACTAAAGAAAATATGCCCCATGTCCTTAGTTCTCTAGTTGTAACATCATGGAGAGACTAAGGAGGGAATATTTAGTGAAAATCATTAATTAGTCAACACACAAAGAAAATAAGTCATAACATATCTTAGTTGTTTCAGTTTAAGTGCAGTGTGAAAATGAAAAAGAATAAGCACTGAATCACTAGAACTCATGCCTCTAAGTGAGAAATATCGCATAATCCTAGACTGTAGACAAAGTATCGACTCAAGGTAGCATATCTAATAAGTGTTAAGAAAAACTCAATGTCAAAGGAAGTGTTGAGAAACATTTTTGGGGGTGTGCCACTAAGAAACATCATCGCACACCAATGGAGGATACAGTGTATGCCCCTAGCCCTAGACAAAGATCAATCCTAGACTAAAGAGATTGGAGATGGAATTCATAAGGGTTTGAAGCACAAAATGACAATTTGATAGACATAAGCCCATGTGTTTCAAGTAGTGCATGTTTCCAGGTTTTCACCACTTGAATTATTGTCTATTTTTTCTACCAAGGTGCCTATTTCCAAGTTTTCACCAAGGCACACATTTTGTTCTTTCTCAATTTTAATTTTTTTCTCCTTTTCTCTTTTATTTTTTGAAGATACATCTAGGCGCCTATTGCTAGTTTTTCACTAGGATGATCATTTTTCAAGACTTTATATGATTAATTTTTAGGATTTTTTCAAGATAATATATCAATTTTTTTCTTAATTTTTTTTCAGGACATTTTATGATTTTTAGATCTTTTTTTAGGATATATAAGATATGTACAAAGCTCTGGAGCATCATCCATAGAACTACTTCAGATGAAGGATGTTGATAGGTTTAGGGATTTGTTCTCCCTCAGGTGTAGAAAGATGATAGGCACCAGATCCAAAAGCAGTAGTAACTATGTAGGGACCCAACCAATTTGGTTCAAACTTCCCTTTTTGTGCTTTGTTCTGTTGATTTTTGGGATTCTCTCTCAAGATGAGATCTCCAACCTGAAGTTTGCTAAAATGAACCTTTTTTTATAGCTTTGTGACATCCTTTTCTGATATACCTGCATGTGGTCAAATGTAGCTCTTCTATGCTCATCCAAAAGTTCTAGCTCTTGTATATGCATGATTCTATAGTTGTCATCTGTGATGAGACCCTTTAATGAGACTCTTAGGGAAGGTATCTCAACCTCAAGGGGTAAGACAACTTCAAATCCATAAATAAGTGAAAAGGGGTATCTCTAATAGGTGTGTGAATGCTATTTTTATAGGCCCATATTGCATGATTAATTTGTAAGTGTCAATCTCTTCCTAATTTGTTGATTGTTCTATGCAAAAAATTTAGTAGTGTCTTATAAGAAGCTTCAACCTAGCCATTACCTTGAGGGTAAGAAATTGAAGACCAGTAATGTTTAATCTTGAATTGTTTACATAACTGCTTGACATCCTTATTTTTGAATTGTCCTCCATTATCAGTAACCGTGGAGGAAGGTATGCCATAGAGACAGATGATATGATTGAGGATGAACAAACACACTTGTTTCCTAGTAGCAAGTAAAAGAAGAATAGCCTCAACCCACTTTGTAAAATATTTTGTTGCAGTAATGTATCATCTTAAAATGGAAGCACTTCCATTTTGTTAGGTTTAGCAACCATGTTTATTACACTTGCATATTAGATTTTCATTTAGGATGCATATGCACTTGATTCTGCATTTCTAAGTGAAACTAGGGTTAGGATCCTATGGATCCTCTTGGATTTCCCTCTTTGTGACTTTATTTTTAGGTAGAACCTATTTATTGGCTCTCCTAATATTCATCATACTTACTCTTTGTTCTATGTGCCCTTATCCAACATTCTAGTTTGTTTTCCCACCTTCCTAGGTCCCCAGTTGACCTGAGAATCCTACAGATTTCCCAAGGAGACCTGTCTAAAACCCTAGGTCATGGTTGAAGTCAACCCTGACCTAGGACAAGGTTGAGTTCAACCTTGACCTAGGTCAAGGTTGAGGTCTTCCTTGACCTAGGTCAAGGATGAGGTCGACCTTGACCTCTGTCAAGAAGTGGTCCCCGCTTTCAAATATGGAGCTTATTGGGGTTCTAAAACTTAAAATAGGTCCCCGGGTCTATATGCAGAAGTGTTTTCCCTTATATTCAGATTAATACATCCCCTCCTTGTTTGGTTATTTTAATTGGACCATATTTCAAGGAAAAATTTGAATTTTGGGTCCCTTGCATTGCCCTAGGAGGTCTATATTGAGATCTCTATATAAACACTCTCTTTTGCCTTCATTTGTTCATGAGAGAAAATCGTAAGTTGATATAAAGCAATTATGATTATGACATGATAATGATGCAAGAAAGAAAGGGGATGATATAGAAGGACAAGATATGATGATGCATTGAGACATGCAAGCATTTTTGTGGACAAGCCATTGTGGATCTTCTTTGGAACAAGAGAGAGTTTTTCCTTCCTTCCTTCTTCTTGGTCCACCATTTTCAACATTCAAGAATTCAAAGGATACTATCATGGGGTAGAAACTACAGATTGTGATTTTGGTAGGAATAATTTAGCCTTGGGGGCTTGGTATGCTTTCTTTATCATATTCAAATCTATGTATTACTTTCTCATTTCCAATTCATGTTAGGGTTTTAATTTAGAGGATTATATCTTGACATTACACATTCGAAGCTCTTTCCAAGAGAAACACACACACATACATTCTACTATATTCAGCTATTCATGGAGGTGGAGATCACCAAAATGGGGGTTTGACTAAGGCAAAACCCTATATAGCCACCCCAAAACCCCTCTTTTTTAGATATTTGCAGGTGCTATTTCGGGAGTTACAAGTTTAGAAACAGTGGATCGAAGTGCGGATTCAGATACCCTTTTTGAAATACTTCTGAGATGTGAAAATAGATTTCCTGTCTAAGACTTTTTAGGTTGATTCTTCCCTAGGTCAGAATCAGAAATTCTGGGTCAATGGTGACATTGACTTGAGGATCAAAATTGAAACTGTGTCGTATCGGAAAAAGATTTCTGGGTTTTGTCCGTCTCTGCGTTTCTATTCCAGATTCAGTCTCAAGTTTTCCAGAAACTCAACACAGGCTTCAAAAAATGGTATTTTTAGATCTACTATGATGTGAGGTAGGTATTTTACTCCATTATTCTTTACTTCCATTTCCAGAATTACATACCTTATCAATTAAAATTAAATGTAAATAGATAATATGTGGATAGGGTCACTTTTATGATCAAACCAATATTGTTCTAAACTCTATCCATATTTTCCCCTTTACAAGTAATAATAAACTTGTGTCCACTAGATGATTTGTTTGATTTCTATGTTAAAATGTCTTGATGAGAATAATAAGATTGGAGAGGAGATTTTGATTCCAATAGAAAAGATAGTGATGAGAACAACAAAGAATTGTTTCTTGTTTGGTCAAAATCAGACTTTGTAGGATGAAGATAGAGCTAAAAAGGTGCAAGTGATGAGCAATAGTTTGGGTTAAAAGTTTGAAATTAATTACCCCCAAAATTAGATTAAATAGGGTAAAAATATCAAAATTACTATTCACAGTGAGATAATTGTAGAGCTTAGAGAGAGAACATGACAATCCCTATGGAGAATCATTGGTTCGAGGTCATCTGACGACACCAGCATCCTGTCCACTAACCTCTAGTGTTATGTAGTTGATAACATCCTATAAAATTTTTCATTAATGCTCGTTTATGCTCTTAATTTTTGAATTTCTTGCTTCCATTTTGAAATGTCATTTTAGGTCCTTAGAAAGTCATTTCTGGAAAGATCTGTCATTTTCAGTCGTTAAAATGTCATTTCCCACTGTCCAAAAGTCATTTCTGGGGAACATTTGTTTCTGGTCTGCCAAGTGTCATTTCTAGTCGGTGAAGCATCGTCTCTAGTATGAATAGTCATTTGCGGGGAATAAAAGATCGTTTCCCGCGTAAAATGTTGTTTTCAGTCAAAACATTGTCTATGGTCCCTGAAACTTTGTTTTCAACATAGTGAGTTTGAAACTCAGGTTTGAAGTCTAGAATTTTGCTAAGTCCAGATGTTGTTGTTTATGTTAACCTGTGAGAATAGTTATCTTTTGAGTCTGACCTATTTTTACCTTTTTATCTACCCCAAATATCTAATTTTACCATGTGTTTACATTTCTAGGTTGATAGAGGCACTTTGTTGATGTAAGGGTTGTATCCTTGTGTGTTGTCTTTGATCTAATCTTTTCTACTGAGGATCATCAGGATATCACCACTGTGGGCTAGGGTTTCTTCTGGAGATGCCCGAGTATAGAGTCAACTGAGGATTGTTGACAACATTGATTGAGTGGTGGCATTCAAAGCATAACACGTTCCACCTGCCCACTGGAGAGATTATAGTGACTCCAGAGGATGTGTGGAGGATTCTACGCATTCCTTTCATGGGAGAGCTGCCTTATTATGATTTGACCATGTACATGCCTGCATTGATGTTGTCATGTGAGTTTTTCATGATCCATTTATTATAGAGCGACACATTACCTGGGAGAGGATAGAGAGACAAGGTCTAGCACTTTCGAGAGTCTTAGCAGGATTGATCAGAGGATTTCTTGTGCTAGATCAAAGTGCTCAAGAATTCTCTATAGGTTGGGGTAGATTATTGGAGGATTTACTCTAGATTCCTCGACGTATGGCTTGGGGTACCTATCTCCTTGCCCACTTGTACCATGATCTACATCAAGTGGTCTATCAAAAGGATAGATCTATGTCAATTGGTTTGATATTGTTTTAGATTTGGGCCTAGGAGCATATCCTAGTGACACATCGAGTAGTAGTGTGATCTCGTTAGAGAGATGAGTCGTACATTTATATGTATGATGGAGATATTGTGCAGCCTTAATTAGGCAATCTGACATATTGAAGACTAGTGGTAGATGAAATGACTGTCGTGATTTGGAGACCATATTTGGATTGCAAGGAGTGGGGCAGCGACAGGTGAAATATGTCATATGTATGTACTGAGCATTTTCTTATTGGATGCACTCCTTATGTCATTGAGAGATTTTTAGTTACACATTTCTTGAGACAGACTGGGATGGCACAGTCAATGCCCCAGGGTATGGCTGCATATGCAAGGAAATAGGAGGAGGAGGTAAAGTGGGGCCCTCATCTGAGATATGATATGGCACTCATTGAGCATCAACGGTTAGTACCTATTCAATGGGATCTTTCACCAGATATTATAGATGTCGGTATGACTGCAAATTATTCAACATATTTTTCTCAGCATCCCTTTCCACAATTGACCTCTTTAGATGAGGCGATACATGTTATGGTAGATGTTGGAGATGATTATGGTGATGATGATATCCAACATCTCCAACATCTACCATAGTAGCTACCATACTACTTGTGTTAGATGTTTGATTTAGTACAACCACTATGAATAATTGCTTTATTTTGATGATATGAATACTAATGAGTTAAGTTTTGATATTGCATTTTGACACAAGCATTAAGATATGAGAGATCATGATGTCTTGAGCATCAATTGCATCAACAAGAAAACAACAAAACAAAGAAAATATCATATTCCTTCCTTGATCTTCTAGTACAATGACTCATGGAATATCTCTAGAGATATGATTATCATCCATTGATAAGATAACAATCTTGTCTAACATAGGTGTTTTATTTGGTCTTAGAATCAGAGCCTTTCATGTATCTTTAGTTTTGTCATCATAGACCTTGTCAAAGACCGATGTAGATCACAAGAAGAAATCAAATAAAATATCATGCACATGTCCTTGCATTTCTAGCATTAGAGCATCATTGAAGCACTCGGGAGATATGATAAGAAAAAAACTGATAATGAACAAGCAGTCATTCAAGGAAAAATATCCTGACTCCTTCCTTGTTTCTCTAGTATGAATACATCATAGAGTTACTCAGAAATTAAAATTCGTGCAAGCATACTACATGACTGGTCATTTTTGTACTTGTGTTTTTTATTGATAGATTCAATATGATCACTTGATGACAAGATGAGTATTTAAGAAACATTGTTTTCTTTGCTGATGTGAAAGGTGACTTGATCAGTGGTATTGAAAAATACCTTTTCTTGGTTGTTCATATTGAAGAAATACCTTTGTTTGATTTATTGGTATTGATAAATACCTTTGGTTATGATGAGTTTCCTTAAGGAAGATTGAATTGTCCATTTTCAAGAAAGATAAGATTGGATTCCAAGCCATGGTGATTTGGTAAATGATTTAGCCAACAACTAGGAATGTGATCTTGTTTGTCGGTCCAGAGGTCCTGAAGCACTTGCTGAAGAGATATCTAAGCATTAATAGACAGAGAAATGAGCTGAAAAATGGTGCCTATTTACCATTTTTTCACCACTCATAGGATTTCTATTTTTTCTCCCAAGGCACATGTTTACCAAGTTTACACCAAGGCACACTTTTTTTCAATTTTTTTGTTCTTTTCTCTTTTTCTCTTTTATTGGTATTTTGCATTTTTCTGATTTTTTTTATGTTATCCAAGCGCCTATTTGCCAGGTTTTCACCAGGGTCCAATCATTTTTTCATCTTCTTTTTCTTATTTTTAGGATTTTTCTAGAACTTTTTCCACTATTTTTGAGTTTTTCAAAACCTTTTCCACTATTCCACAGCTACTGACAGCAGTCTAGGAATAGAATCACTTCAGATGATTGGTATTGATTGGATTAGGAAGTATGTCTCCTTCTATGGTAGCTAACTAATAAGCCCCATATCCAAATACTATTGTGATTATGAAAGGCCCCAACCAATTAGGCTCAAACTTGCCCTTCTTTTCTTTGTGTTGTTGATTTTTAGGATTTTCTCATAGCACTAAATCTCCCACTTGAAACTCACGAGGTTTGAAATTCTTATTGTAGCATTTTTACATTCTTTTCGAAAGACCATGCTGGAAAATTATGTAGTTGAGGATTAACAATGAGATTTGTTTTCCTGTTGTTGTGATTAAGGGTATAGCTTCAACCCATTTTGTAAAGTATTCAGTTGTTGTGATGATGAACTTGTGACCATTAGAGGATGATGGATAAATCCAACCAATTAGATCAAAGGACCACTGCTAAAAAGGCCAGTGTATAATAAAGGGTAACAAATCTCATGCTGGTGCATGTATAAGATTGCCATTTATTTGATACTTCTTGCAATATTTTGAAAACTTAACGACATCTTTCTCCATTGTAGGCCAATAGTATCCAATACACAAGAGTTTATTAGCCAAAGTAATACCATTTGAATGTGATCCATAAATACCTTTGTGGTCTTAGTGTAAAGAGTTATTTGATTCTTCAAGATCTAATTATCTTATTAAAGTATCATCAAAACCTCGTCGATACAAATTGTCCGCTATGATCATGAATTTGGAAGCTTTGCGAATGACATTGTATTTTTGGTTTTTGTATATACCCTCAGGTAAAGCATTGGTTTCAGGGTAGTTATGGATAGGTCCATAACTAGGGGAATCACAACCCACAAGTTGGCATACTATCTTAGAGTCAGGACAGCTATAGGAAGGATAAAGTAACTCATCCACTAGGAATTCATATCAACCTGATTATCTTACAATTGTAAAAGAGACATGAGACTAGCCATTGCATCAGCTACTTGATTATTCAATCTATGAATCTGTTCAAATGATATGCCAATGAAATACTGCTTCAATTCATCCACCATGTTTTTGTATGGCACAAGCTTATAATATTTAGTCTAATATTCATTATTGATTAGATTTATGATAAGCTGGGAATCACCAAGACATGTAGGTTTGTAATTTTCCATTCTAATGCCATCTTTAATACATTTACCAAGGCTTCATATTCTGCAATATTGTTAGTACATGGGAATAAAATATTGTAGGCCTTATGTATTGTGTATCCTTGAGGTCATATGAATACTATGCCTGCTCTAGATCCATGTTGTGTGAATGATCCATCAAAATACATCTTGCAGGTGTGTTATGTGATCATTAGGATTGATTCATCTGGAAAATCAATTATTAAAGGAATATCGCCTGACAATCGTGCATCCGCTAATTGGTCCACAATGAATTTTCCTTTGATGGATTTCCTTTCAACATATTCGTAACCAAAATTTCTGAGTATCATCACCCACTAAGCCAATCTTCATGTTAAGGTTGCTTTGTTTAAGAGAAATTTTAGCGGTTCAATCTTGGCAACCAACTTGATTGAATGTGCCATCATATAATCCTAGAATTTATGAAATGCAAACACCACTACTAGACAAGATTTTTCAATTGGTGTATAGTTGAGTTTGTATTGCACCAATGTTTTGTTGATGTAATAAATTGCTCGTTCTTTCCCATTTTTATCTTGTTGTGCCAATAGTGCCCCTAGTGAGGTATTAGTTGCTAATACATATAATAGAAATGGTTTTCCCGCTATTGGAGCCATCAGGATGGGTGAATTGACCATATATTTTTTTAGATGATTGAATGATGTCTCACATGCTTCATCCCATTTATGTGTGATACCTTTATGCATAAGCTTGATGAACAGTTGTGCTTTATCAGCCAATTGAGAAATGAATCTATGGATTGACTGCAACTTTCCTTGCAATGATTGCACCTAACTGATATTTTTAGGTGGTGCCATTTCAATGATGGATTTTACCTTTTATGCATCAACCTCAATTCCTTTAGACAAAACAATATACCCTAGTAGCTTTTCTGAGGTAACTCCAAATGCACACTTTTTTAGGTTTAACCTAAGTTTGAATTGCTCCATCCAATCTAAGATTTTAGCTAAATCTTATAGATGATCTTTTCGGTGATGAGATTTCCCTAAAGTGTCATCCACATAATCTTAAATATTCTTATGCATCATATCATGGAAAATTGCTATCATTTATTGTTGAACTGTTACTCCTGCATTTTTTGAGTCCACAGGGCATGACGTTCCAGCAAAAGGTACCCCATGGACAAGTAAAAGTTGTTTTATCTTGATCTTTTGGAGCAATTTTTATCTGATTATATCCAGAAAATCCATCCATTAGTGACAACATCTCATATCATGTTGTGAGATCTACAATGACATTTATGCTTGGTAAAGGAAAATCATCCTTTGGGCATGCTTTATTACATCTCAAAAATTAGTGTACACCCTGATAGACTTGTCATGTTTAGATATAGGAACAATGTTAGATATCCATTCTGCATAGGAAATAGCTCTTATAAATCCTACTTTTAACATTTTTTCTGGTTTAGCCTTCACCAATAGAGCAATATGTGGTTGCATCTTCCTTAGATTTTGCTTGAAAGGCTTCACTCTAGGACCCATAGATACATGATGCATGATTAAATAAAGATCAAGTCCTTGAATGTTAGAATAAGACCACGCAAAGTTAATCTTCTTTTCCTTAAAAACTATGTGAATTATTATTTCTCCTCATTAGATAAATATTGAGCAATATGTATGATTTGCGGTTTCTCCTCTATACCAAGATTGATTGGTTGAGTGGGTTCAATGAGCACTGGAGACTTTTATTGAGAGTGATCCGAGAGAATATCAAGTTTCCCACCCTCTAGTGCCTCAGTGAGGTTTTCACTATCAGATACGTCCTTTATTTTTCCTTTTTTTAATGATTTGAGACTGCCATAGAATGGTTTTCACCCTCAGATATTTGATTGATTTTCTTTTTTCTTTTGTGACTAAAAAACTTGATATCCTCTGTACCATTAGAATTCCTAGTGGAAGATGTTACGAGTTCTATCGCATTGAGATAACAAGCTATAGCATGGTCATTATGGAACACAGGTATATCCATGGGTTCAGACAAGGTCCAATCAATTAGGTCGAGATAAATGATTTGAAGGGCACTGTTTGAGTTGGTTTCACTGGTTTCAATATTTAGGATTGAATTGTGATCATCGCGTTTGAATGTATCAACGAGGTCTATAAAAGTGCCTTATCGGAGATTGTTTAGATCAATAAGCTCCTCACTATTCTCACTTGAGTCATCTTTAATATTATGTGAACTGAATTCTAATGGTCATATACCTAAGCTTTGTCCCTCTTCACATCTTGTCCTATTGTTGAGATATGAGTTTTCTAGGATTCATTAAAACTCTTTAGGTCCTATCAAGAGTCCTTTGTCTACATCAATTATGTTGGGCATCATGATATCTTGTGAATTTGTAGCCATGTTTGGATGATTGGCAGCATTGGAACTTTCTCCTCTCTCAAGGTGAGGTGCATATTGATGAATCACATCTATCTCTATATCCATAGTAGCGTCAGAGAATGATTCCCACTCATATTCATTAGAATCTATATCAATGGAATGTGGAAAGGTTAGAACATAAGTGATTGTTACCATTTGTCCCCATTTGGGATGGAAATTTTCTTATCCATTGATTTCCTCATCAAAATCATTTTCTTGAATCTCATTTTGATTATACTCAAGTGTTTCATTCTCTAGTAGTGACATGTGTGTTTATTCATCCCCTTTTGTTTCTTGATCTCCTAAAAATTAAGGAATGTAGCGTTCACCTTGATAATGAGGATTTTCATCATGAATATGCAATAATCGTTCATATGATTGAGGTATGAGTTCCATTTCTTCTTCATATTCTTCTTGTTCTTCATAAAAAATTGGTCCATCTCAAATGAGATGTATATGTGTTTCTTTTGTATACCCTGTGCTATTTTTGTCCTTGGGATCTCTAAATTGTGTCAGAATTGGTTCAACAAGACCCTCCTTATTGTTTCCTAGGGGTCCTTGTCCTTGATACCCCATTCTCTGCATGATGTGTAGACCACATCCTTATTGTAGAGCTGCGATTTGGACATGTTTGACATCTTGATGAGATTCATCATTTTCCTTGTATATCCATTTTAACACCTCATTGTCCTCATTTTCTATGACAACTGATTTGTCTTTCACATAAGTTACATTGTATATTATTTGTGGTTTAGGTTTTTCTGCCATTATAGATGATGACAAACTCCCTTCTGATCTTGGTGACAAAGGTAATGTTGTTACAAAGAGTAGTTGATCAAACTTGTATTCCCCAATCCCATTAATATGAAATTTAAAAAAAAATTCAAAGTCTCTTAGCATTGTTATAGTTGAACTTTCTGGGGATTGTTTTTTTGTAGCTTCTTTGTTATATGGCACCATTCTTTCATTTGATTTCTGGACATTATTACAAGATTGGAAATAACTTGTGTCAGCTGGAATAGTGATCCCCTCTCCATTGTATGGAAATTTTAAGCATTGGTGAAAAGTGGAAGGGACAACTTGCATTTCATGTATCTATGATCTTCCTAAAATAATGTTGTAGGATGGATTAAGATCTAGCACTTGGAACACCACATTTCTTTCCATGGGTCCCACTCTAATTGGAAACATTACCAGCCCTTTAGATGATCTTTCTTCATAATCATATGCTCTTTCTTAGGATCAATATCTTCATCTAAATATTTAGACCTGCTCCTTCGTCTATCAAGACTCGTTTCACTCTATGTTTGTGAATTAGCACTTCTATATGTAGTGGCATGTTATGAGGGTGACTTGGGGCATTGTCATCTTCTTAAAAAAAGGATAAATAGTGAGTTTTAGTCAAGTGTCCAACCATGGCTTGGAATTTATCTATGTCCAAATTGTTAGGAACATTCATTTCGACCAAGGATTTTTCCAAAATCTCTTTATGTGATGGAGAAAATTTGAGCAATTGAAGAATAGAGATTTGTGTAGGATTTCTTTGTCATTGATCAACCAAACTATATTTAGATGAGAATGATGATGAATTTTGTTTGGTTGATGTGGGTTTTGATGATGTAGGCAATTTTGAAGAATCTCCTTTTAAAACCACTTTGGTTTGTCCTCTTGTTACTGCATTAGTCGATTCAGCTTTTTGTTTATCCTTGATGATTATCACATTGATTCTCTGATCCAAATCCTCTAACATGTTGATGGTATTATCATGAGAGTATGTATAGTTCACCTTATTTCCTTTTGCATTAGATGATTCTCATTTCTCATAGTTAGGAAAAGGTGTTTTGAAATTTGTGTGATCTTCATTTTTTTTGTGACCATCCACTATAATGACTTCACTGTCAATCAATTCTTGTAACAAGTGTTTCAGTTTCGTGCACTCATTCATTTATTCCCTTTTTTTAGATGATACTCACAATAATGTGCATCATTCCACCATTTCAGCTTAACTGGTGGTTTGTAAGGTCTTGATTCTGGTAGTGTGATAACCTTGTTCTAGAGATAAGTTTTCGCAATGTTGATTCCAAAGATTCTCCAAGAGGTGTAAATACTCGTTTAGGACCATTAGCAAAAGGTGGTTTTTGATGATTTTTGTCTTGATTTATTTTCACATTAGGTCCATAATATTAGGATTCTTAGGAGGAGTAGTAGTAGATAGATTAAATGTCATTTGTTTTGGTTTTACATTTTGAGCATCTACTACTCCATCATTGACAACATTCTGATTCTTTTTCCAATACTTTGATTTGTCTTGGTTTCCATTGTTATGTGTATTGAAAGAACCTTTGGTTTCTTTATAGATTTTGAGTTCTCCTTTCCTTACCAAGGTATCTTTGATTTTAATTCCCATTTCAATCATCTTCTTAAATGTTGGAATGCATTGCAATTGTATGTAATGATTCATTTGTGTAACCAAGTTATTCACAAAAATGTCCATCTTTTCTGTTTCTGGAATCAATCAAGGATATCATGCAAACATTCTTCACAGCCTTTGTAAGAAAGATATGAAAGGTTCACCTATTCATTGTTTTTTATTTCATAAGTCATCATTGTGACAAGATGTTGAATATTGTACAAGTAATGTTGCATCAATCGCTCTACGAGTTCTTCTTGTTCTTCATAAAAAATTGGTCCATCTCAGATGAGATGTATCTGTGTTTCTTTTGTATATCCTATGTTGGTTTTGTCCTTGGGATCTCTAAATTATGTTAGAATTGGTTCAACAAGACCCTCCTTATTGTTTCCTAGGGATCCTTGTCATTGATACCCCATTCTCTGCATGATGTGTAGACCACGTCCATATTGTTGAGTTGTAATTTGGACATGTTTGACATCTTGATGAGATTCATCATTTTTCTTGTATAGCCATTTTAACACCTCATTGTCCTCATTTTCTTCGACAACTGATTTGTCTTTCACAAAATTTCCATTTTACATTATTTATGGTTTAGGTTTTTCTTCCATTATAGATGATGATTATCTCCCTTCTAATCTTGGTTACAAAGGTAATATTGTTATAGAGATTAGTTGACCAATCTTGTATATCCCAATCCCATTATCATGAAATTTTAATTTCTTTTCAAAGTCTCTTAGCATTATTGCGATTGAACTTTCTGGGGATTTTTCTTTTGTAGCTTCTTTTTTATATGGCACCATTCTTTCATTTGATTTTTGGACATTATTACAAGATTGGAAATAACTTGTGTCAGCTGGAATAGTGATCTCCTCTCCATTGTATGGGAATTTTAAGCATTGATGAAAAGTGGAAGGGAAAGCTTGCATTTCATGTATCTAGGATCTTCCTAAAATAATGTTGTAGGATAGATTAAGATCTAGCACCTAGAACACCACATTTCTTTCCATGGGTCCCACTCTGATTGGCAACATTACCAGCCCTTTAGATGATCTTTCTTCATCATCATATGCTCTTTCTTAGGATCAATATCTTCATCTAAGAATATCAATGCTTTGACCAAACCTAAAGTGCAAATATTTAGACCCGCTCCTCCGTCTATCAAGACTCGTTTATCCTAAGTAAATTCAGATTTTTGTTAGTCCTTGATGATTATCACATTGATTCTCTGATCCAAATCCTCTAACATGTTGATGGTATTATCACTACAGTATGTATAATTCACCTGATTGCCTTTTGCATTGGATGATTCTCATTTCTCATATTTAGGAAAAGGTGTTTTGAAATTTGTGTGATCTTCATTTGTTTTGTGACCATCCACCGTAATGAATTCACTTTCAATCAATTCTTGTAACAAGTGTTTCAGTTTCATGCACTCATTTGTTTTATGCCCTTTGTTTAGATGATACTCACAATAATGTACATCATTCCACCATTTTGGCTTAACTGGTGGTTCATAATGTCTTGATTCTGGTAGTGTGATAACCTTGTTCGAGAGATAATTTTTCACATTTCTAATTCCAAATATTCTCCAAGATGTGTAAATATTCGTTTAGGACCATTACCAAAAGGTGGTTTTTTCTGATTGTTGTCTTGATTGATTTGCACATTAGACATAATATTAGGATTCTTAGGAGGATTAGTAGTAGATAGATTAAATGTCAGTTTTTTTGGTTTTACATTTTGAGCATCTACTACTCCATCATTGACAACATTATGATTCTTGTTCCAATACTTTGATTTGTCTTGGTTTCTATTGTTATTTGTATTGAAAGAACCTTTGGTTTCTTTATAGATTTTGAGTTCTCCTTTCCT
This sequence comes from Thuja plicata, assembly GCA_018584345.1. Taxonomy (NCBI): domain Eukaryota; kingdom Viridiplantae; phylum Streptophyta; class Pinopsida; order Cupressales; family Cupressaceae; genus Thuja; species Thuja plicata. The sequence goes on along the minus strand of MU224863.1, from coordinate 2,181,403 downwards.
TACCAAGGTATCTTTGATTTTAATTCCCATTTCAATCATTTTCTTAAATATTAGAATGCATTGCAATTGTATGTAATGATTCATTTGTGTAACCAAGTTATTCACAAAAATGTCCATCTTTTCTATTTTTGGAATCAATCGAGGATATCATGCAAACATTCTTCACAACCTTTGTAAGAAAGATATGAAAGGTTCACCAATTCACTATTTTTTATTGCATAATTCATCATTGTGAAAAGATGTTGAATATTGTATGAGTAATGTTGCATGAATCGCTCTACGAGTTCTTCAAAAAAAAAATTCCATGAGGTTATTTGGACAACCACTCCGCTGCTTGTCAACTTAAACTGCAAGGAAACAATCTCATGAGGTATGTTTGTTCATGAATGAAATCCATGCTAAGAGTATAGATCTCTCGTATATGATCTTGAGGGTCTAAAAATCCTCCATATTTTTCATATTTAGGTATATCCACATTGGGTGGAAATTATGGCATGTGTATACTTCGATCAAAAGGCATAGGACAAAATGCACCCATTGAGTATTTCCTTGGAATAGTGTCCTTTTCTTTCTTAATATCATGAAGTTGAGTTTGTAATGCTTCCACCTGTTTGATAAGGAGAGTCATGGGATTTTCCTCTTATTGTGTTTTAAGTTGTTCTACATCAAAATCTTGAGGTAATTTGATCCCTATTGAAGCTAGATGCATGAAATATTTTTCCTTGTCAGCCATTAAAATTTTGTCCATGATCTTTTGAAACCTTGTGTCTTGTTGGAATTTCTGAATGTATTCATCGATTATTTATTCTTCATTGTTAGTATAGATATGAGTAGCCCACTCATTCTCAATTACAACCATGTTTTTGTTGTTTTTGTTGTTGTTAGTCTCAGTTTCTGAATCACTAGTTTGAGGAGCTAAAAAAGGATCTTGATCTTGTTCTTGTTGTGTTTTGGGTATAATTATTGTTTGAGGAATGTGTTTAATGTCTATTTGTTCAAAATGACCAATTCATTTCCAAACCATGTAAGATTAGATGATTTCTAATTTGTAAAGATGAGCAACCTATCACCTATAGTTTCAATGTTTGATATACTAGCTTTACAATTGGTCAAAGTTTGATGAAAAATTGTTGATGTAGATTTGATAATGTTTGAGATCTTTATGAAGGTTATATTGACCTTGATAGTGATCTCTAAACAAGAAGAAGGTTGATATGACCAATTGAGAGTAGTTTTAAGTGATTGAAACAAAGAGTAATTAGTTTTATCTCCTAAGAACCAAGGTTTGATATTGAGCACTTGCGATGTTTGGACTAGAAATAGATGTTTAAAACCTTCATGATTGAGTTTATTTTTATAAGAATAGAACATAAATAACCTTTGTTTTAACCAACAAGAATATAAGGACCAAAGACAATGTTTTAGGAACCACATTTTTTGCAAAGTATGATTTTGTAAGAACTTGTATGCAAAGCAATAACCATAGCTTGTGAGAGCTTACCCATTTTTGGAGTGCTTATAGGTGTTTTGAAATGTTCAATTAGTCACACACACACACACACACACCCACATGCGCACGCAAAGCAAACAAAATTTGTCTTGTCTTGATAGGAATTATTTGTTTTTAGACTTTTTGTGATTATTAGGGATAAAAACACACCTTTACCTAAAAAATTGGCATAGCATGAAAATATTTGCTCATAGACTCAGGTACACACTCAAATGCTAATCATAATACGACCATCACCAAACACGTAATGACTCCAGTCATGATGGATTATTATCTGAATCCAAACGCAAATGAGGGCACGAAATGATAAGTATCTTGGGGAAATTACTATTTGCCTTGCACAAAGATTATCACCTTTCAAGGTGATCCAGGTAGCTTATAATCCTAGAGTTTTTAATAAGGATATCCATTTGATTTTATCCTTTGTGTCTATGCAAGTGTGATTGAGGCGTATAGCCCCATAAAGCATCTTGGCACAAGAAATCACGTAAAATGTGATTGAGACCGTTAGGCCCTATTTTGTGTTAGATGCGAGTCATTTATCAGCTCAAATGCCAATCGACTCCCAAAGCTTTGGCCCCAAAGAGTAAATTTTATTAACGTGAGTTGGAGTGATGTGGCTCACACCTCGTTCTCACATGGGTCATCTTGGGATATTTTTTCCTCATCAAAAGGTCCAACTAAAGGTTAAAGCAGTAAAAGAGGATTGGCGACAAGAGAGGTCTATATTTTTTATTTTCCCAAAGGGAAAAGAGCATACTCTCCTACTCAATTTCATTTTCTCCTATCAAGCACACAAAACACTTGTTCATTCCCTCGAATTAAAACTCAACTCTTAGCTCCCCGTTTGAGTTTCTGATTTTCCACTTGGGAAAAGAGCATAATCCTATAGTGGAATTAAAAATCAAATTTGAATCCAACTTTAAGGTTCCTAGAAAATAATTCTAACCAAACAATTGACAAAATTGATTTGTTCATTTACTCCAATCTCTCTCCAAAACCTAATTCAAGATTTGAGTTTCTGATTTTCTAAAGGAAAATAAAATACTCCTCTATTCAAATTATGGATTGAATGATATTATATTAATTTCTAAAACAAAGTTTGTTTGATTTTTGCAAATGGAAACCTGCAAGCACTCATTAGTAGTTTTGTGTGTTTTTCTCCAATTCTCTCTCCAAGGAATCTTTGGCACGTGTCTTGCAAAAAATGTTAGGCTTCTTTAAAATAATCAAACTCACAAAAACATCCAAGTTGGCTGATTAGTATTCATATTTTCCAAAGAATTAAACTACATTTTCTGCTCTCAGATTTCCAAACGATGAAACAGAGACCCAAAATGACACTTCCCAAAATTGACTAAAGAAGAACTGCAGATGACTAAAGATCTCACAGACGACTAAAGGTTAACTAAAAACAACTAAGATCCTAATAACGACTTAATGATTACCAAAAATGACTAAATTCAAATTTTATACCTTAAAGAAGCGATGAAAGGATTGTAACAGACAATGAAAGGATCCCTGAAAATGATGTAAGATATCTCAGAAACAACTAAAGGAACCTGAAAATGATGTAATAATTACCAAAGACATCATTCTACCGAGCTTTCAATTGTGTTTCCAAAATAGAGATCGAATTTCATGAAAATGAGGCTTCTAGCCCCACAGTGGGCTCCAAAATGTGATGTGTAAATGTTGTACCTGCAAGAATGTTGCACACAACCACTCAGCATCACTTTATATCAACATGTTAGCATAAAATTTAACCCAATTAAACTAATAAACATGTCAAAAATGTCCTATTTCTTCATAACTAGAAGATTTACAAGAATTACATAGAATGTTCTCTGATTAAGCCTGAATTCTTAGCAAATAGACAATCTAGGATGGATGATTTCATATTTAAATGCCTAAAATGCATGAAAAGGTGTTCAATTATGCTCCATTTATGATCAAATGCACGAAGTTGAACTATTTAGCTTAACAAAATGAACTAGATTATTGCTATAATAAAATTGACATTAATTCGATGCTAAAATTCACTATTCACCTATATGAAATGAGCTAAAATGGCTGCATTATAGAGATTTTTCTTGGAGGGAAAAAGCTTCAAATCCAAATTCAAATTTGATAGTTGAGATGCATCCATGAGGGATGGCTAAGATCAAAGCTCAAACAATCCATGTGATTACCTCTTATTGGTTAGAGGTTTGACTTTTGAGGCAAGTTGAAGGAATATTAATGTTTTGAATTAATTAATTCCTTTTAATTAATTGAATTAATTAATCCATATCCTTCTTCAATCCTTCTATCTAATCCTCTCTTTTTATCTTCTCTATTATGGATGGGGTTACCAAGAGGGGAAGGTTGGTCCACTAATTTATCCTTAATATTGCCTCTCCTCCTTTTGAAAGGTCCGTTGATCCTTCTAATCCTATCCATGGCCAATTGTTGGGCATTTTTGGAATGTCTTATGTTTATATTCTTAGGAGATGGAGTAATTTTGCCCCCATATCCCATACAATCTAGGCTTCCTTGCAGATTAAGGGCAACCTTTCCAATTCCAAGTGATAATGATAGATCATCAAGAGAAGTTGTGTTAGGGTTAGGAATAACAGGAGTGCAAGGAACAATTTTTGAGGAAGGAGCAATAGGAGGATCAATAATGCAATTTCCATTGGGATTCATTGGGCTAGTACTAGGAATCATCTGTTAGGGTGATTGGGCTCAATTCTAGTGGGGGAAGATGTTTAGAGGTGCAGGCCAGGAGAGGGAAATTCCTCCTCCTATGGCCATCTCTCTTGCATAGGAAGCATGAGTTAAGGCCTCCCAGGAATTCCAATGGACAATTGAATAAATCTCCTTCCAAGTCAAAAATCAGTCTATCAGGGATATCTATATTCGGTTTAAGAGAAATCAGGATTCTGGCATCTATATGTGGGAGGAGGATACTGGACTAGTCAACCCAAATGACTCTGCCTAGATATTTAAGGGCTTCTTAGAGGATATTCTAGAGGAACAGGGGTATCTATTTAATGGTGATCCATCTTGGGCATGACAAAGCCATGATTTCATCTAAATTTGCACTATTCGACCAACTTAGGGAATGTAAATTGATACCCCAATGGTCCAAAATTGCCTTTCTACTATGAATTTATAACTAACAGGGTCATGGAATATAATGATAAAGAGACCTTTTTGCAACATCCTACAAAGTGAAAAATTAAAGCCAAGTTTAGAACTCCAAACTGAATGAAGCTAGTTGTTCATGAAGACACGGGAGAGTAGTTTACTAATGTCATGAGCAGCCAAAAAAATTGCAAAATCACACAACCTACTCCTTTCCTCCTTAATTATATTGACCATATTAGAGTCAGGAGAAAGGACAAATTGTTTGGTGACAGAAACCTTACCTCATGGTCCAGATCCTTCATCTCCATTGTCACTAGAGTCTTGGTGTTTGTCAAAAAAATTGGCACTATCCTTATTGATCTCCAGTCCTAGAAGAAATTGTCTGAAGGATTTTCTCGCTTGGATAGGAATAGAGGAAGAATTAGGTCTCGAATGGGGCTCCTCCAAACCACCACTAGATGAAGAAATGACTCTATCTGAAGCTGAGCCCATACTTAAATGCAATCGGTGAGAGAATTAAAGACCCTCCGAGTATGGAGGGTCAAACAGTATCCACACACTCCCAAATCAAAGTTAATGCAGGGCATACAAATTGCAGAGCACCCCAAATCAAGGTTTTGCAACAACAACTTTACAATTCTTTTATTGCTACAAAGAAGGATACTCCATGGACAATTAATTTTTAGAGGTCGTCTTGTCTTTCAAAGGCTAGTGCTTTTACTTGATTGGATATTCATGATAGGATTCTTATTGGGATGTAGTTGGATGGTTTGGGCATCACTATAATTTTCCCTTATGCTTATTGTGGTTGCTTCTTAGAAAAATCAGATTATCTTTTGTTTCAATTTGATTTTTCTTGCAAATGTTGGAATCAGTTGCAATATGAACTGAATTGGTTTTCCCCTTCACATTAGAGTTTTCTTGGTCATTTTCAAATTTGGCCCTTGCTTTATCATTCCTTTATGTTTTCTTGCATTTGCGGGCCCAAACCATCTATTTTAACCTGGAATATTTAGTTGGAAAGAAATAATAGAGCTTTCAAAAACAAATCTTCTTCATTCTCAGAGGTTATCCTTTGATATAATGAGAAATTTTAGAAGCCATTATGATTCATATATACAAACATATAAATAACCTAACCAAGTTCACATCTTGGGATAATGAGATCTTAAATAATTAGACTTTTCTTAAACCTATGCTAATGCAACTTGGGTTTATTTTCTCTTATGCAAAAAGAGCTTCTTGGGAGACTACTAGATGGTTACCACCTCCAAAGGGTATACAGAAAGAAAAGTTTGATGGAGCTTCCATGGGAAACCTTAGTAAGTTAGGAATTGGTATTGTCATTCATAATTTAGAGGGAAAATTGAGAGAAATTTTTTGTCAATGCATCTTTGATAGCACAAACAATAGGGCATAATTTGAATCTTTGAGTCTGGGTCTTGATCTAGCCTCAAAGATTCATGTGAAGCATAATTCAGATTGAAGGAGATTTGGTGTTGGTTGTTAATGCAACTACAAACCAATTCACACCAAATTGGAAGCTACAATACTTGACAGATAATATTTTGTTGCAAATAAAATGTTTTGACTCTTTTAAAATCTCTCATTGTTCCAGGGATGCTAATTATTATGTGGATGCCTTGTCTAATATTGTAGTCAATGAAGGGATTCTTCTTGAAGTATTCTCACACCAAGACTTCTTCATAAATGCTTTTCTAAGGAAAAAAGATAAAGTTCAAAGTCAATACTTTTGGGGCTATCTCTATTTTGCATCCATTTCCACATATTTTATTGATTATTCACACTTGATTAAATTTCGGCAATGGACATTTGAGGCACATTTTCCAATTGACACCAATTTCCAATGTTATCACTACCTATTTTGTTCCCTTATGTGAAAATGTTGAAGCAAATTTCTAATTTGTGCCAACATTATGGAATGATTTGTCATCATTTATTTCATGAGTGTTGGGACAAGGAAGTAGCCTATGGGGTTCATGTGGAGATCTGGAAAAAAAATTGTACACTTAATGGGGCTACCACATGTCAATTTGAGCTCCAGATGTGCCTCCAAGGGGATGATTTTGGTCATGACTGTTAATAGTTAGCAAGGTAGTGATACCTTTTTGTCTCTATTGATTGTAACTATCAAATACACATGTTGGATCTCTAAGTTTGGACTATGGTTATTTAGTTAATCAAACTTTATATTATGATATATGGAGTGACACTAGTAACTTTTATTGATAGAAAAATGGCATAAACTTATGATTAATAAGTTCTAGGTAAGAAGCATAAAGGTAGGAAGTCAATTTCATATTTAAAAATTTGGATTAGAGTGGGATAAACCTACAACTAAGAGGGTGGCCCCACAACTACAACTAGTCTTAGAATATAAAAGGATCCACATTAGAGTGGATAACATATGTATGAGACTGAGTGTGAGCATACAAATAATAAATGAGTAGATAAGGTAAATATGTAAGGATATGTAGATATGGGAAAGGTAAGTAATCAAAATATTAGTAAATGATAGATGAATAACATAAAAGAATATAACTTTATATAAGATTGTCATTTATGAATATTGTTAATGTGATATAGCTTCAGTCGGTATAAATGAAAGAACAAATTATGTATATATATAGTGATTACTATAATTGTATATGTGTGAGTATATATATATATATATATATATATATATATATATATA
>MU224863.1:2096402-2168669 GCA_018584345.1 Thuja plicata | reverse complement strand
TTTATCCTCCCTAGCTAAGAGGGAGTGTTAATGTGATATAGCTTCAGTCGGTATAAATGAAAGAACAAATTATGTATATATATAGTGATTACTATAATTGTATATGTGTGAGTATATATATATATATCACTATATAAATCGATGAACTTAAGTTAAGTTTATTAAATGTTATCACCAGTTATTAAGATATCGACTCAAGTTGATTATGCATGGACGGTTTGAAGGCCACGTCCATTGTGGATGTGACCTTTCCCTGGCGTGATCTGTGTATAAATAACCGCAGACTGTAAACACTTTCAATGCCGCGATACATACATTCAACAGTCTCTCAGCATTCGAAAATCATAACAGTCAATTTATATTATTATTATTCAATAACAATTATATATAAATTAATATATGTATTATTTGTTAAAGACATCTATATATATTAAATTGAGTTTATATATATCCAATATAGAAAGAGAATTCAATATCGAATAATCTGATCAAGTTTAACAAATATATTTATATATGAATCACTCATTTTATAATACAAAATTAATTTAAATATTATAAATGTATAACTTTTGACATTACAAATGTAAATGTATTCTTATAATTAAATTAATTTTAATTTAATTATATATCATTATAACAAAACATTATACTATTTTTGGGGGAGGGTAGTGGGTTGAAATATGTGATATACATTGAAATATAATCTTGACCCATAATACTCTTTTTGGCCATGCCCTTTATCGAGGAAAGCATAAGTAATTTCCTTAAACTTACTTTTGAGGCCAATTCAAATTAATATAAAGCTTTTGAAGATATGATTTTCTCATATTAGCCATTTGGCAAAGTCTCGACATCGAATGTCAATTAAAAAATCACATTGAATTAGTTTTTTCCTAAAAATAGACAGTAATGGATTTTGTTGGGACAATTTCATGATTACAAATTCCATTATAGAGAATAAATTATATTCGTGTATGATGTTGTTCTTGAAGCATTTTAAAGTCAATACACGTGTACACACTATTGGCAAAACACTCATTGATGTTAGATTTACATTTCATAAAATGTATAATCATCACATCAAAATTAAAAGTCAAGGTTTAATATATGATAATGCAAAGTCATCATCAACACATAGATAGGTGCACAAATAATAGGTGGATAACATAAAGCATTGTACATGACTCTACATAAAAATATACCATTTGTCAATATATCTATATGTCAAAGATATTTCCCTTCACACACACACCACATATTTTGTACAACAAAAAGTAATCATTTTTTTTTTTAAATAGTCATATACATAATTGTTAAAAAATATTAGACAATTATTTTTTGTTTAATGAGTTGAAATACATGATTACCTAATTTTCATTAAACAATTATTAAAAATATTAAAAAATTAATTTTTGATTTCTATAATATTATTATTTTTCCTAAATTTAAAACATATAAATTAAACTTGATTTAATAGTACTTCCAAGATTAACCCCTTAAAAATAATGTAATCGATAAATACACCATCATTCTCGCTATTATTTACAACCTATTAATCGAAATACATGGTTTTCTTTCAGGACCTAGAAAATAATAACATACAAGGCCAAGACCAAATAATAATTTCGTTGCTTGCAGTCTAAAATAATAATAACATTAATAATTTTAAGAAAATCAGCTATGGCAAAGATCTTTCATTTTGGTAGGGTTTTATTTATTGGTTTTTGCATGCGAATCTTTATATTGTATTCGAATATTAGTCACATCCCCTAAATTACACGTCATCCATGACATCTATTTCCATATTCTAAACATTATAGTGGAGAGTGACTATTAAGTTTTTATATGTTGATAGAGACTTGCATTATTTGCCTTTCTAGCTAACTTATCCTCCAAGTTTGGCCTCTCTTTTTCACACTTTATTATTAGTCGGTGGATGTATTAAAATTTTTTATCTATTACTTTTATCAAGAAAGTAATTTATAAATTATTTTTATCTATTACTTTTATCAAGAAAAGCATTACAATAATCTCTATGGATTGTGGAAATATAATATCGTTATTTCTATCTAGTTGAACAAACTTATAAATTATTGTGAGTAGCTATTTGGCACGAGATGGTGATTCGAAGAGAACCTTACCCTAGTTTTCGATCATCTTTTGATTTCTTGTAGAGTATCTTCTCCTGTCTTTGGGACGAGGATGACATGTATGTTGAACATGTCGAATAACTGAGGGGGGTGAATCATTTATTCCCACACACTTTAAAAAGGTTTTACTCTCTTGTTAAACTATCAAACATCAATAATAACAACTTTTGATTTATCAGTTAAGCACATAAAACATCCATAGAAAGTGTAAACACAGGAGCATCGACGTAAAGAACACCAAGATCTACGTGGAAAAACAAAACTGGGAAAAACCATGGATAAGATAGTTCTCATGAAATGTAAACACCGACTAAGCTAATTTTTACAAAGGCTCATTGTCGGTTGTCCTCGCTGCAAGTAAGGCTCACTGCCAGTCGGGATAACTACCATTAAATATGAAAAATCTCACTATATATAAAAAGAGGCTCATTTCCAATACAAAGAGGCTCACTGCCAATACAAAGAGGCTCATTGCTAGTACAAAGGGCTCACTACCAAAGTATTTGAAATAAAATTGAATCACCAACAATCTTTCATACACACGATCAACAACACATAGATCTCTAGATAAAAATTCAAAATCATTTTGCATACAAGAAAAACATAAGCCACACGAGCAATAAGAATACTTTCCCTTCTTATACTGCTTGATGTCATCAACCATGTCGGTCAAATACAATTTGAAATAGGTCACTCAAGGACATTCCCGCAGTGGTAAGGAATTAAATGTGGACCACCTCGACCAATATAACTTTCCTCGCACATGCCAACACACAAAACCATCTCTAAAATCATTGGTTCCAATGGACATGATGAATATGTTACATAACAACGGTTGGGGCTAAAACACAAATGAACAGGCTCCATATAGGATCGACCCAAACAATTGATCCACCAATTTTTTCACACAATGTAGAACGACCACCAAAAAAAGAAAATTGTCGATGATCACTTCTACCAAGACACATATCCTATCAGTACAACAACTGGTACCACCAAGACTATCAATAAACAACAACCGATACAACCATAACATGAAAATGCATAGAATAGGTTGACATCAATGATAACCATTAACGACAACAACATGAATAACATCAAATTCAAATTCTAACAATCTCCCCCTTTTTCATTAATGACAAGATTCATCAATTAAAAAGAAAAAAACTCCAAATGATATCAACGACAAGGTTCGCAGCTTTATGATTTTATCCCCCTTTGATAAAAATGTCAAAGGGTCAACTCTCCTTGAAAAAAAATCACTCTACTCCCCCTGAGAGGAAGTCGACAGGCAATGATCCAAAAAGGATTAATCATGTAACATGTTAGACCAATGCACACACCGGTGCATTCTAGTGAATGTTAGGAAGGGGCAGAACACCCAGCTTCCCCCCTAGATACTTGAAATTATCCTTTCATAAAGGTTTTGTGAATATTTCTTCTATCTGATCCTTTGTGGGAACATACTCAATCTTTACTTCACCATCCAACACCTTCTCTCTGATAAAATGATACCTGATATATATGCTTTGTTCTACAATGTTGTACTGCATTCTTTGACATGCTTATTGTAATGGTATTATCACACATGCTCAAAATTGGTTCTTCAAACAAAACTCCTATATCCTTCAAGGTCTATTTCATCCATAATACCTGAGTACAACACAAGGATGTTGCAATTTATTCTGATTCGAAATTTGACAAAGTTGTAGAATCTTTCTTCTTGCTTGACAAAGCAACTAACTGGGAGCTAAGAAAGTAAGCTCCACCACTGATACTTCTTCAGTTATCCAAACATCCTACCCAATCTGCATCTGTATAAGTTGTCAGTGTGAAATATGGACCTTTTGGATACCAACAACCAAACTCTTATATTCCTTTCAAATATCTAAATATCTTTTTCACTGCCATAACATGTGATTCTTTTGGTTCTTGCTGAAATTTGCCTGCCAAGCATACTGCATATATAACATTTGGTCTAGTAGTAGTCAGGTACAATAATCCACCAAGCATTGATCTACATTTACTTGCATCTTCTTTTAGTGACTCATCTTCCTTTGTTAGCTTACAACCAGTAACAATTGGATTTTATACTAGTTTGGAATTCTCCAACCCAAACTTCTTTAACAATTCCTTGACATACTTGGACTAAGAAATAAAAATGCCTTTGCTGCTATGATTTACTTGTAATCCAAGAAAGAAATTTAACTCTCCTATCATAGAAATCTCAAACTCTATCTACATCTCTTCTACAAATATTTTACACAAATCATCATTGCCTCCAAAAATAATATCATCAACATACACAACAACAATCAGAATCTGATCTAAATCTTTCTTATAATATAGATTGTTGTTGGTAGAGCCTTTCTGAAACTTCCATCCAATCAAATATCTATCCAATCTACTATACCAGGCTCTCGGTGCCTGCTTCAAACTGTACAGTGCCTTCTTGAGTCTGCATACTGCTTCTAGTTCTTCTTATGATTTGGAACCTTCCAGTCTCTCAATGTAAACTTCTTCCTCCAGTTCTCCATTCAAAAATATTGACTTGACATCCATCTGATAAATCTTCAAATACTTATGTGTTGCAAATAACATAAATATACTGATCACCTCAATCTGAGCAACAAGAGCATAAGTCTCCTTAAGGTCAATTCCTTCTATCTGAGTATATCCTTTACAAACTAGTCTTGCCTTGTTTCTTATCACTTTACCATTCTCATCCAACTTGTTTTGGTACACCTACTTAGTACCAATCACATTATTTTATGGCAGTCTGGGCACAAGTTCCCAAGTCTGATACTTCTCAATATGATCAAGTTCTTCCTTCATAGAATTTACCCAATTTGGATCATTGCATGCTTCTTCTACAGGTTCAAGGTGAGCTTCTAAAAGTAGACACAACAAAGCATGGTCTTGTGTTTCTCTACTTCTGGTAGTAACTCTATTCTTATCACCAATAATCTGATTCTCAGAATAATTTATATGTATGTACCTTGGTTTCTTAGTTGTAGATGCCAATTTCAATTGATTACCCTCCTCCTCTTTCTTGTTGTCTTTTCCTTTGTCCTTTGTATCATATTCATAATCAATATGTCTCTCAGGTGTGTTCTAAATATCCTCATCGATATTCACATTCACACTTTCCATAATTTTTTTCCAGCTTTTGTTGTAACACCAATAAGCCTTTCTTCTTGTAGATTACCCCAAAAATATACCTTCATCTTCTCTGTTGTCAAATTTTCCAAGATTATCTACATATTTATGCATGTAGTTGATTTTCTTCCAAATATTTTAAAGTACTTAACTATAGGTGTTCTTCCATGCCATAACTCATATGATGTCTTTCAATATTTCCTTTAGTACAGAAATCTGTTAAGAGTATACACAACAGTATGTACTGCCTCTCTAGTAGATTTCTAAAAGACTCACTTCCTTCAACATGGTTCTTGTTGCCTCCTGAATTGTATGGTTCATTCTTTCCACTACAACATTCTGTTATGGTGTTCTAGCCACTGAAAATTGTCTCTTAATGCCATATTTTTCATAGTAACTTTCAAACACATCAGAGGTAAACTCTCCTCCTGTGTCAAATTTAAAACATTTAATCCTTCAACCACATTCATTTTCAACTCTAGCCTTGAATATTTTAAACTTATCAAATGCTTCTTATTTTTCTCTAAGAAATGCAACCCAAGTCAATCTTGAATAGTCATCAATGAAAAGTATAAAATATCTCTCACCTTGAAAGATTTTTGCACTGGTAGGACCATAAATATCGGTGTGCCCTAGATCCATTAAACTGGTGGATGAATAATCTTTTTCTTTGAATTATTCTCTTCTTTGTCTCCCTTCTTGACATCCTTTACAAATCACATTATCTAGTTTACACAGTCTAGGTAAGTCTCTCACTACTTGAGATGAACTAATTCTTACCAAATTATCAAAGTTGATGTGACACATCCTTCAGTGCAAAAGCCAACTTTCATTTGTCTGTGATAGAAAAAAACATCCTTCTGAAGCTCCTTCAAGCTGGTGCATGTTCCTTCCTATTCTTTTTCCAACTACAATCACATCTCAAGATCTCTTCTTGATTTTACATCCTTCATTCTTGAAAATAACATCATATCCATTCTCACACATCTGCCCAACACTTAATAGATTGTGATACAAACCCAAGTCATGAAGACAAACAATAGAAACAACATCAGTATCAACATCAAATCAATGTGAAATCACTACAACGTAATCATAAAAGATCACAAACAAGCTAATAATAAAGGTGAACACCCAACTGGACAACCGAATAATTCAAAAATGTCTTTGTTCCCATATGACAAAAGGCAGAAAATGAAAAAGTGGCCCCAAGGCTCATACGACACGAGAATAAAGGCCAGACGATAAAACAACTTGAAACAAAAAATGTAATGGTTTCATACGATGAAATGGGCAACAAAGAAGGTTTTCGTGCGACAGATGGGTATGCCCCATGCGATGAAACTAATGGTCCCAAACAACACAACATTTTTCTATAAATTGTCATACAAGCCCTTTCACTGGCCCATATGAAAAACCAACGGTTGTTGACGAAAAATGTGTAAAACAATGAAAATTTGACTAAAATAGGAAAACTTTGCATAGAAGGATGAATTTTATCAACTACTTACAGGTGGCGCATAATCTCTAGGTCATCCATGCCTCCGCATGCACTTGAATCGATGAGTTGACATCGGGACCACCATTTTCTCTCAGAGAAGCTTCTCAAAACTCAAAAGGGGACGGTGAAAATGATTTGAAAATTACCCCTCCGGGCCTTATATAGCAATTTTGACTTAATTTTCAAAGTACTCCTATGGACGCAAAAATTGCACCCTTGTCTAATCAGACTGCTCTAAATCCATTTTCAGGACCAAAATCAAAATTCGGCAATGTTTTAATCCTCAAAAACACAATTTAACCTATTTTTCATAAATGCAGTTGATTATTTATGCTTTTCTCACAAGATTCTAATTCAAGATTCCTTTTGATCAATTTTATTGTGCATTTCCCTCTTCAATTCAAAAAATTTAACTTAAGTCCAACTTGGTCGACTGAATTTCAAACAAGCTCGCATCTCAAATATGTCAATGCTTTTCGATCTATCAGGGCTTATGGCTCCCCTCCTTTTGATTTTGTTCCCGAGGGGGTAGTACCACTACATTAACAATTTGATTCACATCAACTAGTTCAATCTCTAGGGGCATCAAGACTGACTCAAATCAAGATCCAATCAAGTGATTCTCATCACTATGCATCAAAATCTCAATCTCTAGGGGCATATCAAATTCATCACACCATATCAATCTGAGAACTCCCCTCAATCTGGAAATTGGCTTCATTAGGATGCATATCAAGTCAATTATCATGTCAATCAATCAAATGGCAATCCGTCTCATCGCACCACATCAGGTTGGTTCGCCATTCAAACTTAATCTTAAATCAGGAAATCTACTTGGAGAACTGACATTTAGTTTCATCGCTTCACATCAAACTGTGTGCTTAGATTCTTCTATCAGTCTTCACTCAATCAAGCTCGGAGCTGATATACTCAGGTCTCTCTATGAGTCTTCGCTCAATCAAGTTCGGAGCTGATAACTTCAAATCTTCAATCGGTCTTCGTTCGATCAAGTTCAGAACCAATTCTGCTCCGTGGGATAGTTTCATCGCTTCACATCAAGCTATTTCTAGATTCAATCAAGCTTCAAATGTTCTTTGACCCAATGTGTTCCCAGAGCGATCACACATTATTCAAAGAGGGGGAAATGTAATCACCTAAAAATGGTCTATCAAACCCATAGCCCTCTTTCCTCAAATATTTGGTCTTAATAAATCATAAATCGAGAGACAATATCGCTAGACTCTAAATTATTGAGCATTTAATCAAACTTGCTTATATAATTTTAATCCTAACTTATTGAATCAAATCATCAATCATCAAATCCTAAACCCAAAAAGCATAAAACATTAGGATAAATCAAAAAGTCCTAAGTTCAAAAATTGAACCCATTTACACATGTGTGTGCACTCAAAAATCAAAATAAAACAAATAAAAAGGGAAAATACCAAATTTGTCTTATTCTCCACAAAGTTGACAAATCAAAATCACTTTATCATCTCACATGGATTGAGGGAAATTTAATCTCCACCATTGATCAATCTCTTTTGCCTCTTAATATCAACCACTCATTCCTTGGAATCTCTTATAAAATGGATAGCTCCCCTTTCTCATTCATAAAAAGAAGATTTGGAGTAGAGTTATAATGTTATTTTCATTTTAGAGCTCATTAGTGCACTCATTGTTCTTTTCTTTCATAGTAGTTTCTTGCATTCTTGCATTGTTAGCTTCATTTCTTATCTTAATAGTATTCTAGTTTCCTTTCATAGCTTAATAGTAGATGCATTATTCTCACTTTAGTAGCTTGCATTTTTATTTTAGTTTCAATATCATTCTGTCATGCCCAAAACTAGGGCAAAACACATAGACAATATTATTTTTTTAAAACACAAGTACATACAACTATCAATGGATGTGTTGAGGGAAGGTGATAACATGGCGAGTTTAGTCTTCGAGTTGCAGGATATATTCATAGATTGAATTAGGGCTGCGCCACATACGGATGTAGAGTTGGAGCATCAATTTGTTACACGGGTTACATGAACTCTTGGGTCAAGTTGAATTAACTATAGTTTTATGTTTAACCAACATAGTATCGTGATGGTAATTAATTGTTAAGAACATATGTTGATTTAGGTTGACTTAGTAATTATTTTAACTCTTAACCTTCCTTACAACTTAATCCATTTAAATCTAATACTAATTCCCTTTCAACCTTAGTACATAACATCTATAAACAACCCCGATATAACTATTTCACACACATTAGTTAACTAATAAAAGAGAACTAAGTTAATCTCAAGAATTAATATGTATAACCTTTCTTAACTACCCTTGGACCCACTTAAACATATATATTAAAATATCCACTAATATAAGGACTAATTAAATTCTACTCCCTTTTTAAACAAACATGCATGAAACATTTACCATTTGACATAATTAAAATTTTAATAATAAATTCACTATACCAAATAAACAACTAATTAAAATCTAATCTAATTTTCTAACTTACTAATATCAATTCTAATTAAATTCTCCCCTTTTACAAAAAAAAACGCATGCAATCCTAATTCATTAATCCCCTAACAAAAATTAAATTAACCTTTAATAAAACAATTAAATTAACCTCTAGTAAAAGCAATTAAATTAACCTCTAGTTAAAAATGAAATTTACTTCTAACCCCTTGAAACGCATGAGCAATATATATTCCAATTAACATAATAAAATAAAATTAACTACTAACTAATATTAATGATTCATTTTAAATGATTAAAAATTATATAAATTAAACTATAATTTTTAAAAAATTGCTTCATTTCTAATAAAATCTGCACATGATAATAAATCTATTAATCACTAATCCTAATCAACTAACCTAAACAACTCTACTAATCCTAACCTACTAACCTAAACAACCCTACTAACCCTAACCTATCTACCTATCCAACTGTCACATCACCCATCACCCCTATTTCAAGGGCATATTTGCCAAGTGGGTGGGGTCTTGGGAATCCCAAGCTACCCCAAGGCCGGTGAAAATCATGAAGGGGGGAGCCTTTTGAAAAGGCAGCGCATGTTTTAAGGGAAGGCGGGGACCACATCATGGTCTCCCCTTTTCAATGCACAGAATTTGTTTATGGAAAAGTCGACTAGGGGATTTCACATGGTAGGTGGTCATGTCAGAAGCAAGGGTATGCAAGGAGGAGGTGGAGTGAGTCTTGGGGTAAGTAGTGCTAAACCCAAGTAAAAAGTTGCAGCCCCCTCTCATTTAAAAATTTCACTTCTCCAAACATTTAAACAATCCCATATTGCGCCCAAATAAAGAGGGTAAAAAGGTAAGGAAGGATATGTGTGGGGCCCACGGGGATGGGTGCAAGGCAAGGTAAGACTAATTTAGAAATTAGTAAATAACTACAAGGTTAGGTTAGAGGGTTTAGCATACTAACTCTAGTTAGGAAGAGCTTCTTGGGAAGGGAATATTCTCTATGACAAAGAGAATTATTTCCCTTCCCATACAAATTCCAGAGAGCATTTTTGCTCTAAAAATCTGGAAAGTGTCATGGGTAATATTTGGTTTTTTGGCTTCTATTATAAACATTATTGATTTTACTATTGAAGTAGTTAATTGTATGTATTTGATTTATTTATTATTGCAATACACTATGTGAACTATAAATTGAATATTGTTATTAGTTGATTTTTACATTAATATACTAACTTGTTGATTTACTATTTGTTATCAAGTTTATCTCTCCTTCTCAAGGGTTGAGGTTGCAATGAAAATTTTAAGGTAGAGTATTGATCCTTTTGAAATAGAATTTAGATTTCCAAAGGGAGAATGAAGTATTTTTTTAACTTAAAAACTTACAATCAAACACATTATGAAGATTACAAGATTCATAAATCCACAAGATTTTACATGCTATGAAAACTATTACATAATGAATAAGAGCTCTTCACATCTTACTTGACAAAGCTTTTAATATGGACATTACAACATTTTAACAAGAAATGATTCTCAATACAATAGAGTAACCACACAACAATAAAGTTGCTCTCACACAACTACACTAAAATGGAGATTTCTCCCAAGCTTTTCCATAATCATCTTGATTTCAAAACCTGCAAATACATAAGGAGAACCATGGGAATCTCAATTCCCAACTAAGATCTCAAGGAGACCACCCCCAAGCTTGGAGAACCAAGGCTAAATAGGTAACACATCCAAATTCTCACAACCATCATATATGCAAAAAATAATAATTAACTCCCAACCAAGGTTTCACAAATGAGTTTTCTAAACCCATTAAAGTAGGGTGAAGGTGGGCTTTTTCAAGGAGGAGAATTCCATTTCCTATTCAAAATTTTCAACAAGAGTTTTTTCATGTCTTTCCAAGGCTACATTGGCATTCCTTCCATATACACATTTGGTCATTTCCTCTTCAAGGCAAAAACCACATACATCTTTCCATCCAATCTTCCCTTATCTCTCCCAAAATTAGGATCAAATACAATGACATGCAAGGGCCCATACACCTTGCATTTTCTCTCTCTTCTCTCTATGAGAAGAGACTCTCACTACAATGAAGAGCCCAACTAACCCCTTCACCCAAGGCCACTTCTTCCCTTTCCAAGGGTGAGTAATGCCTTAAACGCCCATGAACAACACTCCCAATCCAAAGGAGCAAGAAATGATACAAAATCCAAATGCATCCCCAACCCAACACACAATAACAAGATCTACATACAATAACACTATACAAGATTTACATTTATGAACTCCATACAAGATTTACATGTTCATAAAAACAATAACATACAAAGCTAAAATGCAAGAGTATTTCTCCATGGAAAGAATCCACCAACCTTGGTCCAAGAAAAATGGCAATAATCTGGTTGAGAAGAATCCCTTATCATTTTCTTTTCCTTCCTCCAACCCTAATTGTCTCTAAAATTAGAGAGTGGGTGAACACCCCCTAAGTCTCTCCAAACCCTCTAAAAAGACCCCCAGAAGTGTACTCAAGACCTAGCAATTAATGAGACATGCCCTCTTGTCCTTTTTGGTCTTACCTCTTGTCTCCCCTCTTAATTGAGAGTTTAGTAAGGAGTGTGGAACAAGTTAGATGCATGGGGTCATCTCTATTTTCGCCACTTTTGAAAAGTAGGCATTTTGGAGAGCCATAATGGTAATCTAGGCTTTTCCATAGGTAAAAACTATCCCCCAACCCAAGGTACCCCCTAGGGTTAACTAATTTTGGCCAAAAACACATTCTAGGGTCACTTTTGACCCCTCCTAAGTACCCCTAAAGTTCAAATCTGAGTTCTAACTTGATGTGATCCCTACAAGATATCTATATGCAAGTGGGATTAATATAACATCCTATAAGGTTTGGTGATTCTTGTCCAAGCCCTAATTTGACATGTCACCATCCACATGGACAATACAAGTGTCAAGTGACACCAAAAAAATACACATCACATTCATAATGACATGTCCAATCAACAACATAAATTTAAACTATTAACACACATTCAAATTATGTTTACAATAAAGATCGCATTATAATGAGGTTTCAACCCCTTATTGGATTAAACCTTGGCTTACTCAATTCACATGTGTTTAGCCCTGATTCTCTGAATAATTCCATGGTTCTCTTTCTTGCACACTAAACTCGAGCATCAGTAGTCCAAGGCAATAAAATCACATGCAAATACACACACACACACACACACACACAATTCATAATTTGCAATGTTAGTCAATATGCAAAATTCAATTCTTAAATATACTTTTCATTAAGTAATGCTCAAACATGGTGTTTCCATAATCCTAACATTACGACATATTATTCATGCTATTTCCTAACTTTAAAGCATTGTTCCTGAAATAATCAAATCTAATCATGATTAAGACTTTCTCATCATTATTGTGTCATCATTATCATTTAATTGTACATCATCTATTGCATCATTATTATCATTTAATGGCATATCATTTATTGCATCATTAATATCATTTTTTTGCACAACATTTTATTACATTATTATATCATTTACTTTACACATCATCTATTGCATTAATACCATTTAAGTTTTGATCTCATTTATTGTATTATTAAACTCATTTTAGTTTGTACATTAATTACATACCATGTTCATTCCAATTATTGAATACACTTGTCATTTAATTCATTTACATTTAAATTATTTTTAGATTGCATTTTTATCTTAATTAAATTATCATGTTCATTGCATTGTCATTTAATTCATTTGCATTTAAGATCATTTTTATATTGCATATTCATATTAATTGCATGTATCGTGTAAATCATTTGTAAACATTGCATATCATATAACATATATAAATCCACACATGTCTATTTATCACATAAAAGCACCTCATTACATTAAGTCACTACATAAACAAATGCATAAAAATATCATGAACATCATCCAATAAATAAAATCCATACATATTCATAAACATATGCATACATCATGAATGCATCGTCAAAACATATCTGCATATACATCACATAAAGCATACATCAATGAGCATCATATCCTGCATAATCAAACATAAGTGCATATCCATCTTGCATCCCACATTAGTACCATCTCATAAAAAACATAAAGGCATAATCATGTCCAATACATATCAAATTCTACATCACAAATGCATCAGTACATTAATATACATACAAGCATCCATATATTCACCAAAAGCATCAAGGAAATGACACATGACACATAATCCTAGGCAACTCTCCATCTATATAAACAGTCCTGCAAAATATCTCAAAAAATTTATGTAGTCTAATGTCCATGAATGAATCACTATAAGTATATATGGTACATAATAAATAAATCCCATCATTGGTCATGTGTCCCTAAAAAGAATCATATGGTACATGAATGCTCAAAATAGATCATGGTGCGGGAGTCTCATTGGGAGGGTTTTGTGTTGGGGCATTCTAAGGGTCATCTTGTACCATCCAAACCTGTGAGGGATCATCCTGTTGAGGGGGATTTCTTGACACTGATATCTTGAGGACTCTAGCAGAGGATATATCTATGACCAAGGGCCCGACTATCTATGTCACTTGTACTACAGAAAGTGAAACTGATCTTGCAACCCTTGTATCCTAACATGTCCCCTCTGCCTATGAAGTACTATATCCCTTGTACCCTATGCCTGTCCTACCTATACTAAGCCCACTAACTGAGCATGTATGTGACTATTCCCTGACCTCTGGGAGTGGGTGCTCCTGGATGAGCTGCTTGAGTGTCAACAAATATCATACTGCCTGTTGGTACTACTCCCACCTGATCTCCCCACCCTCTGAAACTCCTCTCTTCTCTAGGGGTACTACAACAAAGTACATCCCTCTAAAGAAACCCATCTTCTCAGTCACATCCCTCAACTTTATAATCATCCTCTCTACCACTAGTACATTGTCTATCTTGATAGCCTCATTTCTCTCCATCCTCATAGAATCATACCTCTCCTCAATCCTCTACAATGCTAGCTCCAGCACATCCTTATCCGAAGTCAAAATTGTAATATCCCTTGCTACCACATCTAGTGCCACCCTCTAGGATGCAGTCTCCTGTAGAAGCCTATCTCGCTCTGCCCTAATACTAACCCTCCCATCCTTGTATGCATTACGCTCTCTCTAAAACATATTCCTCTCCCTAATCTGCTTATATCACTCATGAATGAGACATGACATCTCTTATCTGAGCTGATCTCACTCAATGATCATAAAATCTTTCTTATGTTGTGCAGTATCCCTCTTCCTCATCCTATCTAGCAAAATTTGATCTAGGGAAACACACATATCCTCTAGAGACCTAATGTGATCTATTGTTGTCTCTATCCCAGGGGATGAGGATCCCACCCCTCAACCTATCACCCCTATCAACTTCTTCCTAATTTGAGGTACGGATGCCTGTACTAGTGGTGTAACTAATGATGGTGTCAGTTGCATTGGAGTCACAAGTACCTACATGGTTGTACAAGTGGTGTTTGTACTTGCACTAACTATACTCTTGTGTCATGTCCAACATGTACCCAATCACCTCCTTCCCCCATCCACTTCCATAGTAGTCACCCCTCCATCATCCCCCCGTCATCTCCTCTTGCATCTCTCCTCCTCCTCCAAACCTGTTACGGTTTGACAAATCTAGAACAATATAAGAATAAATAGTTATATTCAGAAAACAAAAGAAGAATAAAACTTAACACAGATAACACACAAATTTAAGATGGTTCACCCAAAACCTAGGCTATGTCCACCTACACAGTCGTCCAACCTTTCTTATTATCCAGCAAAATAGTACACCAACATTACAATACATTATGCATCTTAGCCGCTTATAACATGTGTTTTAGGGCAACCTCTAAAATCAACCATTTTAGGGTTTTACAATATCAACACCCACTACATGATCAGTCACCACAATATCAACAATCTCCCACTTGAAGACTGATCGGGCTCCACACCAAACAATCTCCCACTTGGAGACTGAAACCAAACAACAATGTAGTACGTGCAACTCCCACTAGATAAAAGACCTTGTTGTGTATTAACTCCATGATCATCAGCCAAGAAGCCCAATAGAAGCTGAGAAAGAAACCGGCTTCTCCTTGGGGACTTCCTTCATGAACATGTCTACAGGATTGTCACTTGTCTGAATCTTTTCAAGCCGTAATTGGCCATCCTCCAAAACAGACCTTATTAAATGGTACCCGAGCTGTATTTTCTCTGTCCTTGAATGAAAAGTAGAATTCTTTGCAAGATTAATAGCACTCTGGCTATCACTGTACAATGGGCGATCTTCCTTCTTCTAGCCCAATTCCTCTACAAAGAATTGTAACCAAATCATCTCCTTGCTAGCTTCTGTAGCAGCTACATACTCAACTTCAGTGGTTGAAAGTGCATTAACCTTCTGCAATCTAGAAATCCAACTGACTATTGTACCCCCCTATAGTGAAAACATACCCTGTAGTACTCCTCCTTGTATCAATATCTCCTGCCAGATCAAATTCAACCAATCCACTCAAAGCATAACTGGATCCTGTAAAACATAATGCCTTTGTAGTAGAACCTCTCAAATATCGAAGAATTCATTTGACAACATTCCAATGTTCCATACCCAGATTTCTCATATACCTTCTGACAACTCCCGCTGCATGAGCAATATCTGGTCATGTGCATACCATTGCATACATTAGACTATCAACAGCTAATGAATACATGATGTTAGACATTTTATCTACCTCTTCATGTGCCTTTGGGCACATTTCCTTAGTCAATTTGAAATGACTAGCCAAAGGTGTACAGACTGCTTTTTCATCGTGCATATTAAATCTTTTCAACACCTTTATATACTCACTTTGGAACAAATTCAAGATTCTATTTTTCCTGCCCCGTGTAATCCTAATACCAAGGATTTGCTTAGCAGCACCAAAATCCTTCATAGAAAATGACCTTGCTAAATTTTTTTTAAGTTCATTTATTTGTTGCATATTGGACCCAACAACAAGCATGTCATCAACATAGAGTAATAGGATAATGTAACTCCCATTATCCAATCTCTTAAAATATACACAGTGATCAGAATTACATCTATGGTAACCTTGTTCAGTCATGAAACTATCAAATTTTAAATACCATTGGCGGGGTGCCTTCTATAGGCCATACAAACTCTTCCTTAACCTGCACACTAAATTCTCCTTACCCTTGACCTCATATCCCTCTGGTTGCTGCATGTAAATTTCCTCCTCCAAATCTTCATGGAGAAAAGTTGTTTTGACATCTAGTTGTTCAAGATGCAAGTCATCTACAGCCACAAGACTTAGTACAGTTCTAATTGAATTCATTTTTACAACAAGGGAGAATATTTCATCAAAATCTATACCCTTTTTCTGTGAAAAACCTTTTACCACAAGTCTAGCCTTATACCTTTTCTTTCCTCCATCTTCCTCCTTCAGCCTATAAACCCATTTGATAGGAAAGGCTCTTTTTCCTTCAGGTAAAGGGACTAATTCCCAAGTCTTATTTTTCAACAAGGATTCCATCTCCTCTTTCATGCCTAGCTTCCACTGTTGTTTGGCATCCACCTGCATTGCTTCTTCATATTCTTCTGGGTCACTAGAATCAGTCAATAAAATGGAATACAAAGAAGGAGAAAACCTTTCAGGAGGTATACTTGACATTGTAGAATGTCTAACACTTACATGAGTTTGTGGGATAACCTATTGTTGCTGAGCATCAGGTACCAGTGGCATTTCATTTTCACGAGTCTCATCCAACACCACATAATCTTGTTTGACATGTTCATGCTTCTTTTCCTGCAACTATTCTTTATACATGACCTTCTCATTGAATATAACATCTCTACTTCTGATTATTTTAAGATTTTCAAAATCCCATAACCGATAACCATGGTCATCCATACTCCATATCCAATGAAGGTACATTTTTGAGATTTAGCATCAAGCTTGGTTCTATTTTCTTTATCAACATGGACAAAAGCTTCACAACCAAAAGTTTTTAGAAACGAATAATTTACCTTTTTACCAGTCCATGCTTCCTCTGGAATACCACCATCCAAAGGGGCTGAAGGTCCTCTTTTTATCAAATAGACTGCATTGTTTACAACATCTGCCCAAAAATGAAGGGGCAGTCCATCATGCAATCTCATGCTCCTTGCACGTTCCATGATTTTCCTATTCATTCTTTTTGATACACCATGTTCTTGTGGGGTTCCTGGAACTGTCTTCTGCCTTTGAATTCCATTGATAGAACAGTAATCTTCAAAGGCTGTGCTGCAATACTCACCTCCATTATTGGATCGGAGACACTTCAACTTCTTTCCTGACTCATTCTCAACCAAAGCTTTCCATTTCTTAAATGTTTCAAAAACATCAGATTTTTGTTTCAGGAAATATACCCATGTTTTCCTGGTTGAATCATCTATAAAAATAACATAATAATGAGAGTCACCAAGAGATGATACATGAGCTGGTCCACATACATTTGAATGCACTAGCTCTAACTTCTCACTCTTCTTTTCTTTCCCAACTTTGAGAAATTTGACTCTTTTCTGTTTACCATAAACACAGTTTTTGCAGAACTCTAAATGGATATTTTTCAGTCCTGGCAACAGATTTTTAGAGTGAAGGATTTTCATCCCTTTCTCACTCATGTGCCCAAGCCTATGGTGCCACATTTTTGAATATGTTCTTGCAACATCTATAGTAGTTTTCCCTACATTAACATTATCAGTAGTAGCTAAGGTAGAATAAGTGTTACTAGTACACATATATAATGTGCCTATCTTCACACCTTTAGCTACTACTAATGAACCTTTAGTGACCTTCTAGACATTGTCTGTAAACATGACTATGCAGCCTTCACTACCTAGTTGTCCTGCAAAAATTAAATTTCTTCTTAAATTAGGGACATGCCTTACCTCCTGCAGTATCCAGCCATTTCCATTTGGCAACTTGATCTTTATTTTCCCTTTCCCAACAATAGGATAGGGTTCATCATCACCCAAATATACCTGTCCAAAATCACCTTGAACATAATCTTGAAAATATTTTCTATGGGGTGTAGCATGGAATGAAACCCCATAATCAATTACCCAGGAATCATTAACATTATCCAAACATAAAATTAAAGCATCTTGTAAAGTATTACTTGCAACATTAGCTTCCTTACTGTCATCTTCTTTTCTGTCTCCTTGTTTGTTTTTCTGAGACTAACAATCTTTCTTCAGGTGACCAGGATCTCCATAGTACCGGCAATCTTTCTTTCCTTTAGATTGAGAATGTCCTTTCTTTGACTTCCCTCGTGACTTGCCATGTGAAGGGCCTTTTCCTCTTTCACTTATTCTTCCTTTGTTCTCCACGTTTAAAGTGGAACCTGATGAGGTTGAAGTTTCACCTATGCTTTTCTGTCACATTTCCTCGCTTAGGATAACACCAGCAACTTCATCAAATTTCAAAGTATTTGAACTAGAGACAAAGTTGCTTATAGGCATAACCAAGTTATTCCAGCTTTCTGGAAAAGAACATAAAAAATTAAGAGAGCCCTAACCTCTTCATCGAATGAAATTTGTACAAGTGACAATTGACTGGTTACTATATTAAATTCATTTAAATGATTCACTATAGATCCTCCCTCACCCATTTTCATATTAAACAAATGTTTCATAAGAAATACCTTATTTGAAGCTGAGGGTTTCTCATATAACTTAGCTAATGTCTCCATCAGCTCTACGGTCATTTTTGCCTTTATATGTTGAATGTTACAGACGGTGCAAGGCACAATCGAATAGATCCCAGTGCCTTCCTATCCAAGACCTCCCAGTCCTCTGCTGGCATAGTTCCCATTTTCTTGGCTTTTCCTTCTAATGGATTCCACAGGTCCTTTTGATACAGATAATCTTCCATATGCATTTTCCATAACTGAAAAATTCTGGCCATTGAATTTTTCAATCTTGAATTTGGAATCCTCTATTGCTCCCACTAAAATCTGAAATCCTGTCAATCTATAGCAACAAACCTTGCTCTGATAGACTGATACCAATTGTTAGGGTTTGACAGATCCAAAACAATATAAGAATAAACAGTTATATGTAGAAAACAAAAGAAGAATACAACTTAACACAGATAACACACAAATTTAACGTGGTTCACCCAAAACCTGAGCTACGTCCACCTACACAGCTGTCCAACCTTTCTTATTATCCAACAAAATAGTACACCAACATTACAATGCATTATGCATCTTAGCCACTTATAACATGCATTTTAGGGCAACCTCTAAAATGAACTATTTTAAGGTTTTACAATATCAACACCCACTACATGATCAGTCGCCACAATATCAACAAAACCCTCTAGGGAACCCCTCCTCCCAACAATGCTCCCACTACTGCCCTAGCATAGTGTAATACACCTGTGGCTACTCTCACTTTACCTACATGAATGTACTTGCCTCTCCTCCTACCCTATGCGGTTGTCTATCATTACCTCACACTCTATGGTGGTAAGTCTTCCCTCCTCACTGCTCATGAAATCTGGAACCAAGAAATGTATGTTATTGTCACCTCCCCATCTTCTCGCCCCCATGAGGATCCCACTGTGCCAAAGGAATCCCTCCCCACTCTTCCATAAGACCATCCTTGACTAGAGGTGGCCCAAAATCTTCCATCCACTCTCTAGTAACCATTTGATACTTGTGCTTTGGCCCATGGACATCCTGCACTAATCCAAACTGCCTCATGAGATGATCTGGCCTCTATCTCTCAACAATGTGGTCCCATCACCCTATGATGAATATCAGAGTAATCATGAAGGGCATCTACATACAGTCAATCCTTTGACCATGGTCCTACACCCATATAGGGCTTCCAAATGCTACCATCTTTGACTTCATACAGAACCTCCATCCATTGGTCTACATCATCCATGTTCTCATATGAGAGTGGCTCTGGCCAGTTATACATGAGAAGCTCGTCTGCCTGCCTATCCCTCCTCCCCATCATCCTAAGAAAAACTATGTGCTCCCATCCTCACACCTGCAAAAGTGTCACAAATCCAATACTCTGACCCTGGTTCCCCACTCCACGATACACAATTTGATGTAGATGTTTGTATAAATTTTCTAGGATGAGTGTCCCCCATGTCATCGTCATCCTCTCGACCGCATTCATGATCACTAGAATCATTCCTAGTGTCATACCAATCCCACTTGTGATTGGGGAAATATATCCCCCAACCAGTCCATAAAGGTAGAAGTAAATCCTCCTGGCAGTGGTGCTTGATCAAGCCATGTATCCAATGCTAACTATTTGTGTTGCAAGAGCACGTCTGCTCTGATCAATTCCCTAACTGCCTCTACCTGTGTCACATGTTGTGCCACAACCTATGCGCCTCTGATAGGTAGTCAGAAGATGTGATATACATTCTCCACATTGACATTCATCTCCTCAGTCGGGAGATGAAAGGTATATGTCCCCGACCTATATCTCTCACATAGTACAGTCACCATCACCATGTGTGCTCGCACATGTGGCATCCTCTCCAGGCATCCTAACCACACCTAGTACACCCTCACATGTTCTACTAGCATAAACTGATATGATGTCCTTAAGACCTCTAAATGCCTCTCCCTTGATACAAGTACATCTACACACCACTACAAAAGCAAATCCTACCCATATCAGATACAGGTATCTCGTAACCCCTTGCTAACTATTTTTCCTACTAACTAGCCCCCCCCCCCTTCTCGCTACCATTTTTCTACCTTCATTCCTGCCAGAGTTCATACTTCGAGCCCCTGACCGACGGGAATGTGTTCTCGCCAGTTTGTTCTTTTTTTCCTTGTGGGAACGCGTTCTCGTTGATCCTAAACCAACAGGACTGCGTTGCTGCGGTCTATTATCATGATCCCATAGGCATGGGAATACGATCCCGCAAAACCTCCCATTTTCATCCTGAAACCCCCTGTCATGTACCCATTTTGAATGAGATTTAATAATGAATCATAAAAACAAATTAATAAATAGTGTAATAATATTAATATAATAATTTAAAAAATTAAAAAATTATATTATTTCTTAAAACTAATAATAAACTATTATATAAAAGAGATATAATAATTGATAAATAAACTGAAATATTTAAAAAATAATTATAATACAAACATTATATATAATTATATTTTGACACAACTATAACATAAATATTAAATTTAATCATAAAATTGATTATATATTAGATATAAAAAGAAATATAATATCTACATTATATACATATATACAATTATTTGATATATTATACAATCATATAAATCCAGATATATTATATATTGTCAATTGTGAATTGGTCGACTGGTGAAGTTCAATGGTTCTCATTGAGCCCACCAGGGTTCAAATCTCGTGAAGACATATCCTAAAGGATGAGGCCGGGATCGTGCCCCGGGCGATTTTGGCGGAATGGATGCCCCTTAGTCATGAGCTTTCCCTCTGACATGGATATACAGGTCTCAACGTAGCATAGAGGAAAGGGAATACGGTAGGTCAAACTTAGTGTATCTTGACAAGTCCAAATCATCGATTTAAGTAGCAGACTCAGTGCCCAAATCAACAAAGCGTATATTCACACAACCCAATGACAAAACAACAAGAGCAGTAGGTATGTTCATGTCTGGAAGAATAATAACGAGGCTTACTGATTATCATGGTTTTAGTTTATAATACCTTCAGATGAATCCATAGCATATGTGCAATTTTATAGTTGAATATGGAAGCAATCAAACCAGGCGATATCTATATATTCTGAACCACTTAAAATATATTTAAAATAAAAGGAATGGTGCGACTTTAGATGTAATATAGAATGGATTTCCAGACTTAGGGAGATTGTCTAAGGCATCGAGATTTGATCTTGGAGGTTATCCAATGCGAGTCACTGCAGATTTGGGCCTGAGTGGGGACATTACACCCCCATATTTGCCAGGTCGACAGGAACGCGTCCCTACGTCAACGTTGTTTCCAACCCTACGTGAATGTTTTTTCCAACCCTACGAAAGTATTAAATGCAGAAAAAAATAATTGACAGAGCTCGCGGAAACGTCTAAACAGCAAACTAAAACGTAATGCTTACCAAGGGGCGACACTTGTATTTTTTTCAACTCCCTCTATAAGTTTTACGTTTTAGTTGGCTATCTAGCTAATACCCTAGGTTTTTGGTACATACTGATTGGTCCTCCACTCAGTGTCTACGGATGGTCCTCACAACGTCGGTCCTCTGCTTCGCTCCTCCGAACTAAGTCATCCTTTTAATCACCAAATAAGCTCTAAACTCACAATAAGAAAGCTCTTCTCTCTCTCAAATCACAAAGGCCTAGGGGTGTAAATGAGGACCTTTTTGTTCCCCCGTGGCTTATATGGGACCCTTTTAGGGCGTCATTTTCACCTTCCCATCCAGAGTGACCAGTTTCGCCTTGTTTCTTCCCAAGACCTTTGTTTTCCATCCTTGATCCTATTTCTCTCCCTCTATCTTCCATCCCACTGGGGCAAAATTTCATTGTGAGATGTCGCACGGGCCCCTTTCCCTTTCCCATTCACCTTCTCAAGGGGGAATCACCCTTTCTATCCAACATCATTTTCCTATAGCTTTTGGAGAAACTCAGTTGTCTTTTTAATTCTTCACATCGTAAAAATTTTAAATTTCTCTGAAATGATGTTATTCTAATGTCATTTCAAAGAGGGTCAAAATGTAGACACCTAAATCTCATTACTAATTTTCAAATCAAATTTAGTTCTCTCCTAAGGCATTATTGATTAGATATTTACTATTTAATTAACCTATGTCAACCTTCTAATTAATTAATTATATTCCAATTAATTAAATAAGAAACCCATGACTATTTGATTAATTAAACTCCTTATATTAATTAGATAAATACTCCTATTTATTTTAATTAATTCATTTCTTACATTTTCCTCTACTCATGAATTAAATAAATACACTTAATTCATTTGAGCACATGGCTCCTAAATTTAACCTCTAACCTAGGGTTCTAACTCAACTCAAACCTCTTCACACATACTAATTTACCATTTATTAGTTAAAATACCCTTGTTTAACTAATTAACCCTCCACTCATTTTCTCTCCTCCCTCTTTCATTCTTCTAAACCTCCCACTTGCCCACTAATTAGCCTTAACCTAGTCCTAATCCATTCCTAAATATTTGCACAACCCTTATCCAGGGATTAGAAAATCCTAACCCAAACCAAAGTCAACTCATGTCACATCAACTTCAATCCCAATTCCCTCTCCTCTTGTCAACCTTAAATGCCCTCTTACACCCTCAACCATATTCGTCCACTTTTCTCCCCTCCAAGAAATATCTTATTCCTTCTTCCCACTCTCCAACATTCTTTCCACTTCCCAAAATGGTCACATTCCTCAAGGGATTTACCTTTGGGATTTGAGACAAAACATGTCTTTATGACATATCTTCTTCAACCCCCATGTCCTGTCAAGCTCTCTCATGGTGACACTTGCCACTATATTATGAGTTTGAGAAAGAACAATCCATGTGCTTCCCCTCTAAAGCATCTCAACCCTTCATGAACTTTTAATCTTAGCCCTTCATTTCACCATCCCTTGGACTATAAATTGAACCTTCATCCCTTCACAAATCATCCACCTTCATCATATTGTTATAATGTCGATTTGATAGCCAAAAGATCATCTACTACATCCTTATAATACCAAATTGTCGTCGCATCATTGAATCTTGAGCACACTTCGAACACACATCCAACCCTCTTGGACAAATCTACTCAACAAGGGAGTTCTTCATTGGGTTTAAGAAGGTTTGCATACTCTTAGGTGATGTTTACTTTCCTCTATTTGGTCTAATCTAGATGTTGTTTTAATAGTGTAGTTTGAATGTTTTAATTATGTATTGCATTCTATTTGAACTCGCACTTTTATTGCACACATGTAGTATTATTAATAATGGCATTTTGTATCAGGGGTATGGGATTTAGAAGACTGGTTAGGTTAAATGACATGAATTCTCAAATATGGAAATTTTTAATATATTATTAATATAGTTGGGTTCAACCCCTTAGCTTCTTTGATTGATCAAAAAATAAAATAAAATAATAAACATTATTTATTTTTTTGATTAATTGCAAAAATAGGTTTTGAAGGGACTCGAAACCCTTTACAGACAGGTTACATTAAGATAAGCAAGAAAATCAACCTAGACAAAATGCTACCAGAAACCAGCAGACAACCAACACCACAAAACCATTAATGAGCAAAACCAACCGAAAGAGAAAACCAAAAGAAACAGACACAGGGAACCAAGACTAGGTCAGGTCCCCAAGGGTACCTGCCACCTCCTTTTCGAGGTTAGACATCTTCCGAACTACCTCCTTGAGATCCAGAAACTCCTTAGGAAAAACAATAACCTTTTTCATGTTTTCCCTAGTTCTTCTCCTGTGGCCAGAGCCTTGACCAACAACATCCCCAACATCAGTATCCAACTGATCAGTTTTTTTCTCAAGGGATGAGTTCTCCATCTTCTCTACCAGATTATTGAGGTTCTGAAATGAAGATTTGATTCTCTCACTACTACTTTGGAGAATCTTATTAAGCATGTTCTCCTTCTTCTCCACTCTAGTATACAGACTCTCCAATCTTTCCTCCAGTAAAGAGGAAAAAAATTTCTCATGCTCCATATTCTCATTCTTAGAGGATAGGGAACAATACTTCAGATTAAGGCTCTTGATCTCATGAAAATTCCATCTGTTAAGGAAATAAGATTACATGGACATAGCCTTAGCCATTTGGAGACCTCCAAAAGTAGGTTCCCTCTTATCCTACATATCCTCAATGAAAAGTTGAACACTATCTTAATTTTGGTTTAGATTCTTACTGGAAGTTTGGGCTTCTTCAGAGTCCTTTGTCTTCTTTTTAGTTCCCTTGGGGGAGATTGGCATATCATGCTCAACAGAGCTCGTTTAGTCGACTAGGATAGGGAATTTCTCCTTAGCTACAATCTTTAGATTATCCATGAGCTCAATCGAAATGGGGCTTCTATTCTTCACAGAGGCACCAGGTGTAGGCTCCTATAGAGCTTCAATATTATCGACAGGGCATTGATCATAATTCTTGGGCTTATCAATACCCTGACCAAACTCCACATTATCAGGGTTATCAGAACCCTTTCTCTCTTCTATCTGCTCTTCCTCATCTTTTTCATTATCATCCTCTTCAGTGTCTATGCCCTCCTCCTCAAAGTTTTTGTTTTCTGGAAAATCAGCAGGGCACTCCTCACCTTCATCATCTTTAGTTTCCATCCCCTTATCATTATTGGAGTTTTTATCCTCTGGGCTATATTTAGGTTTTTTGAGGGAATTCATGTTCCCGCTTTTAGATGCCACCACCTTCCTTTTTAGTTTTTCTTTTTAGGCTCAACTAAATTTTGCAAGGTTTCTAGAACTTTATCCCAAAAGTACTCATAAATCAAATAGATAAGCCCTTTAAGGAGAAAAGTCTTGATAGATTTATTCTTATGGTCCCTCATACTATTTTTAAGGGAACACAAGAGATAATGGGGAAAAGAAACATATATTTTATGCCTGGAGTGGTTTAACAACACAAAATGGTAACTATGAGCCCTAGTATAATGACCATCAACAATAATATATCCCATGAGGGCTATAAGAACCTCCCTCCATATCAACTTGATATGATTTAAATCAAAGAATATAGAAGAATTAACAAGTTTTTCCTTCTCAACATCTTCTTTGGGAAATAAACTAACAACTCTATCAGAAATCTTCTTGTCCCTAAAGAAGTTCATACCTCTGTGTTGTATACCCGTGACTTCCACGATGAGCTCTTCATTTAGGGAAATTTGTTTACCATAAAACACCATAGAGTCTTCTTTCCACCCACCCACAAACTTCTTAGTGATATTATTGTCAAATCCATGGAGCCTTTCTAAAAATGGCATAATACCTCATTTCTGCAAATTTTTCTAGACTTTTAATTGCTTCCTCCATTTCTCACAGTTGAGAGGCTCTTCACATTTTAACGCTCCTCCCATTTTGACAGTCACAAAACTCGAAGAAGAAATATGAGCTTGTTTCAGGAAGCTCTGAGAGATCACCACAAAAATAGTAACCCACAACATGTGACGCTAGATAATAGCCTTCATTATTTCAACTTTCTTCGGGCAACTAAATAACCATTCCCTGTACCCTAAATACTTATCTGTCCTAATCATAATTACTTAATATCACTCCTAGTTTACTGTTAGTCTTATCAAATATAATAAAGGACAAGGTGTCATCATTTATATCATTTTCCCCATGTCAAGTGATGATATTTGGAGATTTGACACCCAAGTTAGCAAAAGCATCTGCAACCAAGTTGGCCTCTCTGTACATGTGGGAGACGAAGTGGTTATTAAAATAATTAATAATTGCTACATCTTTCATGATGATATGATTAATCAACTATGACACCTTAAATTATTCTTTTGGACATTTAATAATATTGTTTGAGTCACCTTCGACCCACACATTTTTGTACTGAAGATTTTTCTCCATTTTAAGAGACTGTAGAGCTCCCATGGTCTCAACAACATGATTAGTCTGGACTCCTAAAGGAAGAGTAATGGCCCCCAGACATTTACCATAACTATCCCACACAACACCCCCACATCAAACTTGACTAGGGTTACCCTTAGTCGCACCATGAAAGTTAACTTTGATCTAGCCTTGAGGAGGAGATAACCAGACCACCCCATCTCTTTTACTTTTTTGAGATCTTTTCCAGCCCTCAAATGCCCAATCCTTAGAAGAGATGATATCAAAATCTAGAGCTTTAAGACTATTAGAGTTCTGAGAACATAATAAATTTTCTTGAATGCCCCTAAATATTTTTCAGATACCACATGAGATGAGGAATATATTTCCCTAAATATTCTATTGTTGTGCTCTTTCCATATCTTCCAAATATCATGAGGATCCATCATCAACCAGAAGGTTTTATTTATAGGGATATCAGTTGAAGTCCACTGGATGAAGAAATCTTGCACAGATCTTGGAAAAATATAGCATAGATCCATCTTTGGAGAATCTTTGTCTAGACCTCCCAGGGGAAGAGGAATTCAAACATTATATGATACATTGATTCCTTAGCATCCCTACACAAATAACATCTATTAGGCATAATAAAACCTCTCTTTTAGAGATTATCAATAGTTAAAACTTTATTCTGAAGAAAAATCCAGTAAAATATGTTAATTTTTGGAATCAAAGGCTTCACCGAGGAATTAGACCAGAAGGGTGGATTATCAACTGAGTGATTCAAAAGAGCACAAACAAAAGAGAAAGAGTATTGTCCTAAAGTGGTAACATAACACACCAAGGAGTCGTATGTATCCATCCTAATTGACCATGCTTGAAGAGGTCTCATTGGGAGCAAGATAGTTGTCTATTTTGTTTAAATTTACATGAGCCTAGTTCTGCTAGTATTCACTAACAAGACAATCGAAGGATTGTTTGTTCCTTTCTGCAAAGCAGTTAAAGGATGGAATAACTCCCAAAGGTTTTTCCATAATCCATCTATCTTCCCAAAAGCGAATGTTGTTTTCATTCCCCAATATCCACCTAAGTCCTTTAGTTGCCAAATCCTTAGCTTGTTGGATGCCATTCCAGATACATGACCCTTTTATGGGGGCCTCTAACTCAAAAAAATATGCAATAGAGGGGAAACCATAAAGATATATACTTTTCATAATTTTATTCCATTCCTTTTCCTCCCCAAAAGTCCTCCAAACTTGTTTAGCCAAAAGAACTTTATTCATTGCTTTGATAGGCCTTATTCCAAGACCTTTGAGTCTCTTAGGCTTACAGATACTTTCCCATGCAACCAAAGGAAGTCTTGTATGTTCTTCCACACTTTACCATAGAAATCACTTTTGGATCCTCTCTATACTCTCAGCATATTTAGAGGGAATCTTAAAGAGACTCAAAGCATAGGTAGGAAAGTTTTGAAGGGTAGATTTCAGAAGTTGAACCTTACCAGTATGTCTTAGGAGCGTTCCTTTCCAAACCACTAATTTTTTGTTGAATATGTCGATGAGAGAAGACCAAAAGGAGTCATGCAATTTCAAACCCAACAAGAGGCCGAGATAAGTTGAAGGGAAATCCCATATCAAACACCCAATAATTCAAGTGATATTTCTTTTCTTTTCCTTAGGGGTGTTGATGAAAAACAAGGGAGCTTTTATTCCAGTTGATCAATTTTTGTGTAGCATGGGTATAGGTATTAAGGGCTTCCTTAATATTATTTTCTTATTTGATAGAAGAGGACCCCATTAGGATGGTATGATCGACAAAATTCTCATGAGAATAAATAAGATCAATAGAGGAAGGTTTGAGGCCTTGAATGATACCATTTTAACCATTTTTTGAAAAAATGTTCTAAGGCCTTCAACCAAAATAGCAAAAAATATAGGAGAGATAGGATCTCCCTGCCTGAGACCCCTGGAAGGCTTAAAGAACTGAGAAGACTTCCCATTAAAAATAACTACCACAGACGAAGTGGAGACTACTTGCATAATAAGTTGGACAAACCTGCCACCAAAGACAAAGGATTTTAGCACCTAACAAAGAAACTCCCAATCAACCCTATCATAGGCCTTTGATAAATCCAGCTTAAGGAAAAAACCTTATTTTTTTGAGCTTCCAAGAGAGTGGATGTTTTCATGAAATTTCATAATAGAGTCCAGGATTTGTCTTCCTGGAACAAACCGATTCTACTGGGGAGATATAATTGAAGAAAGGATAGACAACAATCTTGTCATAAGCACCTTCGAAAAGATCTTGTAAATAGAGTTACATAGGCTAATAGGCCTAAAGCTATCAATAGTATCAACCCCTGGATTTTTAGGAATAAGAACTAAGAAAGTAGCATTTAGTTCCTTACGAAGAGATCTTGATCCAAAGAACTCCTTAACAATGTGATAAATATCCTTTTCCACAATAGCCCAGTATTTTTGGAAGAAGAACATAGGGAACCCATCAAGTCCAGGATATTTTTCCATTTCAAAAGAAAAAAAAAAAACAAATTTTATTTCCTTAATTGAAGGAATAGCCATCAGAAAAGTATTATGCTCCTCATTTAAGATTGAGGGAATGGAAGATAGGAAAATCTCCTGATCCTCCCTTATAAGATTCTTGTCTGAAGAGAGGAGAGAGGAGAATAAGTCAACCATCTCAGACATGATATTTTTTCATTATCAATTCTCCAATTTCAGTCTAGATATAGGATATTCTTTTAGTTGCTCGGTGCTTCAAAGTGGTCATGTGAAAAAACCTAGTATTTTTGTCTCCATCTTGAAGTCATAGAGATCTAGATCTTTGTCTCTAGAAAACCTTTTCCTTAGAAATTATGTCATGATATTTAACAAGAATTTCATTCTCTCTGTACGTTAGTGCTCTGGAATTTCCTTCTTTCTGGATACTATCCTAGACATCTTGAAGATCTTGTTTAATAGAGTTCTTCACTTGGAAAATATCTCCAAAAACATCTTTGTTCCATATCTTTATTTTGTCCTTTATTTTTCTTAGCTTTTTAGCTACTTTAAACATAGCAGTACACCATCAACATCTATGTTTCGCCATTCCTTGATTCTTTCCTCCAAAATAGGATGGGATAGCCACATTTTTCAAAGCGAAAAGGAAAAATTCTATTAATTGAGACATGATTAGCAACAGAGGATATAGGAAAGTGATCCGATCCAATTCTAGCAATAGAGAAAAGAGAGAATAAATATCTATTTAACCAACAATTAGAAATTAAAGCTCTATTAAGATGAACTTGAATTAAATCTTTACCTACCCTTCTATTTGACCAGGTGTAGTTGATACCTTGAAAATCCACATCCATAAGGGCTTGTTGACTACTAAAGTCCATCAGGTCCAGTCTTCCATCAATCTGATTTTGAGATCCCCCATATTTTCCATTATCTCTAAGAGGATAATTAAAGTCACCCATGATAATCCAAAAACTTCTGCCTATATCAGCCAACTTTTTCCAAAACTTATCTCTACCATTTTTAGTATCAGGGGCATAGATATTAGAGAGGACCCAAGAGAAGTCATCTCTAATGTGAGTGAATTTAAAATTAAACATATTTGAGTCAGAGGATAAAGGCTCCCCTTGAATAAAGTTTTGATTCCAGAAGATAATAGTCCCTCCAGATGCAGCTTCCGAGCTACTTCCGACCACACCACAGTTTTTGAACAGTTTTATTTTTTCAATTTTACCTTTAGCCATTTTTGTTTTTTGAATAAGAATAATATCAGGTTTGTGATCCCTGACCATATTTCTGATAACATCTTGCTTATGAGGCACATTTAGCCCCCTTATATTCCAAGAGATTACTTTGATTTTTTAACTGGGGTGCTGGACTCCTAGATGGTAAGTTATTTTCCATCCACAATATTTTGTTTTCTCTCATTTTCTCTAACATTTCTGTTAGAATTTTTGCCACGTCCTTTTTTAGAGATACCAACATCATCTTTCATGCTCCTCATTGGAACTCCTTTTTTCATGGTTGAAGAAACACCCTAGGTTTCCAAATTCTTAGAGCTTCCCATTTTTTCCAACTTAAGACTAAGAATTCCCCTCTTCAGGGTCCATTGTTTGTTCCTCCACCTCCTTATCAGAGACATCATCCCCCCAACTTGATCCTGAGAGCACAGTTTCAGGGATAGAGGATATATCCCATACCAATAGGTTTTCCCTAAAGGAATTCAAAAGGGAGACATCCTCAAGAATATTACACTGCTATGCATCTTCAAAAGATTCATCATTCTGGAGATTCTGCTCCTTGCTTTGAGAATCCTCAATCCGAGAGGGAAACATGATGGAACATATATTTCCTTCAAAGAATCCCTACTCAGATTCTTCATGACATCCGGTTGCGATCCAACACTTTCATCTATTTCCCCCTCTTCCAAAGCGTTATTCTAGAATTCATCCTTAACATCACTCTCCTTATTTTGCTCTCCTTTATGGGATGGGGAGGAAACCAAAAAAAGAGGCTTTTCATTTTGGCCTTTATTTTCTGATTCAAGAGACTCTGGTATATGGATCTGGGCATTTGCGTTTTCTTTTTGTTCCTCCTTATCTACAGATTTAGTTAAAAATCTAGCCTCTGAAGTTTCCCCAACATTGTTTTCTTTTTCCTTCCATATCTTTTTAGGCTGGGTTTTGTTCTCCTTATTCTTTTTCTGGAGGTTTTGAGGACATTGATTGGCTCAATGACCCCCTTTTTTGCATACAAAGCATGCAAACAGAAGAGATTCAAACTCCAAGGGTTGGGACCATTTTCCAAACCTAGACACCAGGTCAATGGTGTGAGGAAGATCTGAGAGCCGATGAATGTTGATACAAAGTCTTGCATAAACCACTCTAGTTCTTACCACTGTCATAGGATCTATAGACAACAACTCTTCAAAAGTACCTAAAATCCCTCTAAAGACATCCTCATTCCAATACTCCATAGGAAGGCCTGGAAGCCTTACCCAGAGTGGAGCAATGGAGAAAATATAGTCATTAAGGGAGAGATAAGGGGACCATTTCTAAAGAGCCAAAGAAGATTTTCCAAACATCCAGGAACCCTTACAGAGAGATGACGAATGGTCCTCTCTGTTGGTAAACACAAAGGAAAAGAAACATTTTGACATCGCAACAATCTCAACCTGGCCTTTCAAAAACCACTTCTTCTTAATAAAAAATCTCACATTATCTATGTTGGGTCTAGGCCCCAAAATTTTCCCCACTATCGTTAAGGCCATTGAGGAAATAGAATGGTCTATAATCATATCTGGGATGAATATAACATACGTACCCTTTGATTGGTCTGAAATGTTGTTCACCTCGGGGAACACCAACTTCCCACTCGGCTTGACTCCAAACAAAGATGACCAAGGGCAGGACTTCTGATGATCTCTTTTTTGTTCTACATCCCTTAGGTTGTTGGAAGGATTTGAAAAGTTAACTTGCCCCCACCACCTCCCAGATCAAAAAATCACGTGGGACCCCAATAGAGAAGTCTTTCGCCAACTTTGGAGTTTCAGTCCTTGCATCTCGGACAGAATCCAACGTACCACCTGCCTCATAAGCAACAACCCCTCCAGAAGCGCAGGGCCAATTTTCCCACTCACCTGATTCCCGCTTTCCATGCAGTTTATATTATTTATGTTACTTTTTTATTACAAATTTTATTTACTAATTTTTTCTAATTTCATATTAATTTTTTTAAATAATTTTTTTCTCAAAATAATTTTTGATATATAAAATTATTATTTTTAAAAATTAAAATAAAAAATAAATAAAAATACTATTTAACTAAATAATGACATTTCTTTTAAAACAAACTTAAAAGTTATATATAATTTTTTTAAATATCTATAAAAATAAATAATATAGATAAAATGAAATAATTATCAATTAAAAATTAAAAATATTTGTATTATATTGTAGTAAATTAAAGAATTTTTAAATAAAAAACAAGTTAAGTTTTAGCATGGCTTTTAGGACATCTTTGGGTATTGTGAAAGACCATGAAGAGCATGTAATTAGTATAACTTTTGATGGTTCTTAGATACAGAATAAATAACAAGGTAGAAGCAATGACACTCCCTTTAGGCCTATAAGCTTGTTCACACCTAGACATAAAGAAGGTGCAAATAGAAGGTGACTCTCATATTAATATAAATGCATTAAGAAAAAAGGGGTTGAAAATTTGAAAATCAATTTTGACCCTGTCTCAACAAACAAATCTTTTTACATTTTGATGGTTGTTTAGACAATACACATATATAGAGAAAGGAACTCTCATGTACACACTGACAACTTTAGTATTTGATCATGGAACATAACTTTCATCTAGACATAACTTAAGACTCTGGATGATGCAGTTGCCTTTTTTTATTTCATGACTATTCATAACTATTAAGAAAGCTAACAAATCTCTACAATGACACAAAATGATTATATTGCAAGTGATCGTATTATCTCAATTCTTGTAAGAAAATTGAATTGAAGATTATGCATTTATGATATTCATTAAATCACTTCTATATTATTTATTTATTTTAAACTAAAAGATGGGTAAAAATTTATTGAAAGCCAAAAAGAACAAAACAACAAAGAGCTCTAAAGAACCATATGGTGAACAACAAGTTGATCCAACTTATGAAATAAATTAGGTGAAAGAAGCCTCTCCTCAACAATATTCTAGTCTTGCCCATACTTAAAAACCCATTTAAATAAATCATTTTATTTTTAATTTAAATATATTATGAATAGCAATACATACGACCTAAACTATTAATATCTATAAAAATGACTCATACTTACAGACAAACATGGAAATTGTCTTGTCAATCATTTATGAATTTGATCCACTGCAAAAACAAAACCTTATCGCATTAAAATAAAGTGGTGCAGCGAGCAGACAAAATAGAGAAAACACCTGAACCAAATAGAGAAAAGACCTGCACCAGACGTATCCAACTCAAACTCTCATTAAAACCATGTTCCTATTTCATGTTTCAAACTGCGGTATTATGTGCACACGTGTCCCCAACTATCTTTTTCTGTGTTCTAAACTGAATGGTACAGCATAGGAGTCAACTTGGAATTTCAAGGTTATATTGTGTCCTCCACAAGCAATACAGAATTTAAGATCTGTGATAGGGTGGAAGTTCGACGTTTTTTTTCCTCCTCATCTTGCTTCTTCTGGCAGGCGAATTAATATTCATATGGTTAGACATACAGTCCACCTTAGAAGTCGGTTGAAGAGAATTCTTCCATTTGATCAACAATGGAGACTAGTGATTCAATTCATAGCCTTGGTCAAGACAATGATTTCTTAGACCCACTTATTGTCAAGGAAGACACAATCATATTTGGGGATGGGCAGGATGAAGTGAAGTGCAGTCAAGCTGTAGTATTGGAGGAAGTGAAGAAACAATGCTGGATAGCAGGACCCATGGTGTCTGTGAATTTGTTACAGTATAGCTTGCAGATGATATCTGTTATGATGGTGGGGCATTTAGGGGAGCTTGCTCTCTCTAGTGCATCTATTGCTACTTCCTTTGCA
Organism: Thuja plicata; assembly: GCA_018584345.1. Taxonomy (NCBI): domain Eukaryota; kingdom Viridiplantae; phylum Streptophyta; class Pinopsida; order Cupressales; family Cupressaceae; genus Thuja; species Thuja plicata. The sequence continues at coordinate 2,134,120 of MU224863.1, read as the reverse complement.
AACGTCTCTGGCTTCACTCTGCTGGTATAAGTACAAAAACTTGCTTTGCTTTGGTTTGTTTTTATTGTAAGGGTGTATAATTTGAATGGTTTTCTCAGATCCTTTTCCTTGTTAAATTCCCATAAAAGAAAAAAAGCTTTAGTTTCAGAGGGCTTGAAAAATCAAAGCATTATCTCAGAATCTGGACACTTTTCATTCCAGGGTGACTGGTGTCCTTAAATGCTTAGTTGCACTGAGTCCTAATGTACATTATTTTATAGATTTGAATTAGCAACTCGCCCTTGCAAAGCCTAGAGTTATAAGACATCAAACTGCTCTGTTTTATAAGTAAGCCCTCCCCTGCAACCCATGCTTGATAAATTTTTTGGTCCTGCAACTCAGTAGATATTTCAGAATGATGCACCTCTGAAAGAGGTAGCTGTCATAATTAGTGTTTCAAGAGGCCTAGGAGAGTGGGTTACTGGGTTGTTGCATAAAGGTTACTGGGTTACAAGTTAAGTGGACCTAGGAAAGGGAGTTACTGGGTTTGAGGCTTACTTTTAGGTGACAATTGATGAAATGATTGCAACTGGGTCATTCAAGTCCCATTTAGATGTGTGAAAGAAATCACCACTTATGACTCAATATTGATTTGGCACCTGATCTCCAGCATATTATTGCGATCATGATGTACTGTTGAATATACAGACTTTAAAAAGAATTCGACAAGAGCCTAAATAGTAAATACAGACTCAAATTATATGGCAGGGTTCTGATATTCTTGTAGTCAGGCTGCACCCAGGTGCTAAATATACATCCTGTTTCTTTTTTCAATTGTTTTTGCTGCATGTTTTAAGAAATTTATAATATCTCTTATATAGTTTGTTAAATCATTTTTTTCAATTAAGATTGTTTAGTAATATAAAAAAAGAAAAGTTAAACAAATCTGTGTGATTGTAGTAGTGTATATACAATCTGATAAGAAACAAAATAATAGAAAACAAAGATGATATACTCTGACAAATTCTTACTGAATAAAAACCAAGCACAAAAAAATCTTTCAATATTACAAAAATTCAACTTCCTCTAATACACTATAATAGATCTCTTCGTCTTTAACATGTGTGAAGAAAGTTGAACAGAGTGCAAGGAATTTTACACAATTAAAAAAAATCAAGAAAAAAAAACACAAATATTTTAACATACAAGTGAAGATAGAGGAAACCTGAAATAACACTTTTTTTTTAAATACAAAACTTGTTCACCAAACTAATTCCTGTATCTTGACTAATCTAAAAATTTTGCTTCCTGAATTAGACCTTTGAACTTGAGCTGTAAGCCTAACAAAACAAAAATCAAATTTGATCGTTTAGATGCCAATTTGTGTCAGAGACTCAGAACAGAAATTATTTAGAGGCTGGTAATCTTCTTTCATGGATGTCATTATGTATATAATGTTACAAAGAAAAATGACTGAAGTCTCATTTTTTTCAGTTTTAACTTTTTCCTTAGTCGATGAATTTGTAAACTCCTTTTGAAGAAAACTAAAATTGTCATTTGATTCGGTCTGCATAGCTACCGTACTGAATTGGCCCTAAAGATAATCTTAACAGTACAGTTCATATATTTTTTGAGTTTTGAAGTCTACTCAGAAAAGCGAAAATTTAATATTGTTTAAAAGTCATGAATGCGGTGTTGTATAGAAGACCAACTGTTTTTCTCTTCATTCTGTACAGATGGGAATGGGAAGTACATTGGAAACACTGTGTGGACAGGCCTATGGGGCAAAGCAATACCACCTGCTTGGGATTCAAGTGCAGAGAGCAATTTTTGTCCTTTTTTGTGTAAGCATACCGGTGGCTGTGGTGTGGGCATATATGGGCAACATTCTAATTACATTAGGGCAGGACCCTCTAATATCTTTTGAAGCAGGGAAATTCGTCAGATGGATGATTCCCAGTCTGTTTGCTTATGCAGTTCTTCAACCCCTTGTAAAATTTCTCCAGACGCAAAGCATTGTCTTTCCCATGATGCTATGCTCTGCAATTACTTTGTGTTTCCATGTTCCCGTCTGCTGGGCTCTGGTATTTAAAACTGGATTAGGTAGTAGAGGGGCTGCCTTGGCAAATAGCATTTCCAACTGGGTCAATGTGGCACTTCTTTTACTATACATAAAAATTTCACCTGCATGCAACAGGACTTGGACATCCGTTACAAGGGAGGCGTTGCATGATATTAAACATTTTCTCAAGCTTGCCATTCCATCTTCATTGATGATTTGGTATACTACTTTAATCTCATAGCTGAAGGATTTGATCCAAGTTATTTATGTACTAGTGGATATCATTTTTGTGCTTAATATACTCACTTTTAAGCTTATTTTGTCATTCCATTATTCCATAACTGTCACAGCTTGGAGTATTGGTCCTTTGAAATGCTTATTCTCTTCTCAGGTCTGTTGCCCAATCCGAAACTTGAGACATCAGTTCTTTCAATCTGGTATGTATCTGTAACGTGAGAATTTCAATTATGAAGTTTGATATCAGAATTCTAATTATGAAAGAATCTGAATAAGGGCATTTTATTGCATCTACTTTGTTTTTATCTGATCTAACTTTGATATTTTGCAGCCTTAACACTGTTTCTCTAGCATATATGATTCCCTTTGGTTTAAGTGCTGCTGTAAGGTTAGTACATTTCATTGCTAACTAGTAAAATTCTAAAATTCTATTGTTTATATTCAAGGGAAAAAAGGATATTAGATCATCAAAGATCTAATCAAATTCATTTTCAATCATTTTTTTTCATAATGTTTTCATGGCAGTACACGAGTTTCAAATGAATTAGGAGCTGGACACTCACATGCCGCCCGCTTAGCAGTGTATGTAGTGTTCTTTATAACAATCATGGAGGCAGTCATAGTAGGATCTCTTTTATTCTCTATACGACATGTTTGGGGCTATGCTTTTAGCAATGAAAAGGAAGTCATTGATTATGTTGCAAGCATGGTCCCACTGCTAGCAGCCTCCTCAATTTTGGATGCAATCCAAGGCACTCTTTCAGGTTCACATTTATCCTTGATAATCACAATTGGAGCAATCATATTCTACCTGAAGTTGTGATAGCATAAATAAAAATAAACACTGCAAGAAAATTCTGTTGAAGTAATGGTTTTTTTAAATGACATTTCAGGTATTGCTAGAGGATGTGGTTGGCAAAAATTAGGTGCTTGTGTTAATCTTGGGGCATACTACATGGTTGGCATTCCTATAGCTGTCTTTTTGGCCTTTGTGCAGAATGCTGGCGGCAGGGTCAGTTACACTTTTCCCATTGATTTGGTTTACAATGCTCTGAAATTTATGTTTTCAATGCTTAAGAGATAGGTCTAAACCTTTCAGAATAAGATTTTTGACAGATAAATGATGAAAACCCTGTCTTCTGAAAATAAAGCAATTATTGAAATTCTAGATCTGGTGTTCAGTTGCCTAGGCCATTCCCTTTGGCAGTCCGAGAATATAATTAATTCTCCTGTTCAATTGGCATGCTATGAATCAATCATGCATAAAATTGAGAATGGCAGTCTGTTCGTTCAAAATGAGATGCTAACAACTAGAAATGGTTAATAATGCATTTCTAGGAATTAACCAGTTGTAGGTATAAAGCTAAATTCATATTATATCTCATTGGCTAGATTTCATTGCTAGGTAGATGCAAACTATTTTCCATCACAAGCTTGACTTGATTGCATTTTAACATATAAAAGTAATAAATATGGAAGAGACTTGTTCAAATGTTTCCTACTTAGTTTCCTCTTAGCAAAAGTAGAGAATGCACAAGGCTCTGTATAGGCTGCAGGCAAATAGCTGGTGTTTACTAACAAAGGAATAGAATATTACTTTTTAACATTTTAATTTGTTGCTTACACATTTTTTATGGATATTTCAGGGACTATGGCTTGGAATTATCTGTGGCCTTTGTGTACAGGCAATTTTACTATTCGTGGTAACTTCATGTACAGACTGGGAACAGCAAGTAAGTAGCTCCAATGAGTCTATCCATACTTTCTCATATTGGTATACATGAGAAAGAGCAAATGAATTGTATCCATTTTGTTTTGGAGTAATGATGGCGTATAGGACCTAGATAGTACCATTTGAATGTAAATTATGCATGACATAGACAAATGAATATCAATGGCACATAGCAGCCTGTAGTTAATCCTATTTTTATCAAATATTTCAAATTCCTTTTGAGGTAGAATTTTATCCACATGATTTAATCATTTTGATGATTTCATCTGATGCATATTAGGTGCATTAGTGGAAGTTTTATGCCCACATGCACATAGCATCTGGGCCAACAAATTAGTTCTTTTAGATACTAAATCTGCCTCTTCCTCTTTCCATTCTATTGATTTGGTCATGAGAATAAATGCTTCCTTTGAATCTACATGGATATTGCTCACTAACATGAACTTTGGTTATCTTATGGCCAGGCAAGAAATGCAAGAGAAAGAGTATATACAACAGCATTACCCGAGGTTACTGATGATATAATAAAGGTATGTGCTTTTTATTCTGCTTTTAAGATATGGTCAACTTTTAGGAAAGTCCTTATAAATGAAGAATTAAATTTTTTTGGTAAAAGACATGGAATAAAGCATCTGATGTTTCTAAGCTGATCAAAACCAATTGCTACATTTTCAATAGAATACCTTAACTTATTGTCTTGAATGTTTGTCATCAAACAGGATGATAAAAACAATGGACCTTGATGCTATTGCTGACAAGTTTTGTAGTCAATTTCCAAACTCTTGAACACACAAGATTGATTCTGGCTACCTTGAGCTCTAAAATGTGTTGAGCTACATCAGTTGTAATAGAAAGTCATTATTAAGTGATACATTTTTCTTAATTTATTTAATATGCTTGACAGAGCTGGAAAAAGAGGCACAATTTTAGGAGAGAGGTCACTTGCAACTTGCAAGTGAATAGCAACGTAAACTATTGTCGATTTGCTTCTTCAATTTTGATCAAATTCAAATCAATGTATACAAGAACACAATCCTTCTCTAATGTGTTGTTATGCATCATTATTGTTCTTAAAGAAACCAATCCTGATATATATGTTTGGAATCATGCAGAGTGTTCTGAATTTCTTCAATCGGGATAAATGTTCACATGAAAGATGGCACACTCAAGTCACTAGCATGATTTGATTTCCCATTACCAAGATGATCTTTTAATACCTAAAAACAGACATAATAGATGCCTTAATTGGGTGTCATGTAGCGGCAAGTTGGTGTGATTTGGGCACTGAGAGGTGTTGTGTTCAAACTCCTTCGGGGATGGGGCAGAGCCCCCTAGTTCTGTCCTCTCAGCTTTGATCAATACAAAAAATGCGTTAGTGTAACATAAACAAAGTTAAGTCGAGATATAGACTGAAATGTTATTTCTTATGCAAATGAAGGAAGAAGCAGTCCTTATGTCTTTAGATTTGCATTGCCATGTGTTTTAGTAAATAAAAAAATAATTTGTAGACGAGCGAAAAAACACAAACAATAGAAAGCAAAATAACATTTGATTGGAAGAAACTTAAATAAAAAGAAAACCTCACAAGAAAGAATTTTGCCACATGCCATATGGCAAAATATGTTTACTATCAACTTGATGCCTTCATATTTACATGAACAAAATTCTCAAACATCTGTACAAGCTCTGCTACTTTCTCACAACACTTCATATTCTCTTCGAACTGTCCTTAACACTCCAAGCTTTAGCAATTCAAATCATACTTGAACTGCATTCAATCCAAGCTATGTAAGTTAGCAGTACTTTACTTATGAAGCAAGTCAATAAATGCACTTTGTTGTCTTTTACCCCAAGCAAAAGTCTTACCACTTGTTATATAATTTATGGGCATTGATATGAAATGGTAGAGAAATATTTGATGAAATTTTTTAAAATATTAAATTACACCTACAAAATTCCATGGCTCCTATATCACAAGGTATGAGCCATTTTAAAATGGCTTGCATTTTAGTAGGGTCTATTTTCAACTATGTATATGCAGTATCTCTCATTTTGTTGACATGTTTGAATTATAAGTTTGATAAGTTTGATGTAAAATTAGATTTGTATACCTTGTTTAATGGTTTGTATCGATGTATTTGACATTGTTTTGGATTTAAGCAAAAATGAATTTTGTGGGGACCCCAAAACCCCTTACAACGAATTACATTAGATTTTCAATAAAGACCCCCATGACAGAACCACAAAAAGAAACACAACTGGAAGAGACAAAACCAATAGAACCAAACCAGCACCCAGCAACCAGCAACTAGCAAGACAGAACACACCAAAAAAAGACAGCAATAAAAAACAACAAAGACCAAAGACCAAAAGTTACGCCAGCTCCTTAAGAACATGAGCCATTGCTTTTCTATAATGGTGACTTCATCAACCGTGTCCTTCAAGGTTTGAGAGGCAAAGGCAGCTCCCTGGCTCTTCTTCCTCAGACTGGCACACGTGCATTTTCCAGGGCCCTCATTGGTATCAGTGCCTGCACCGGGGTCCTTATTAGTGTGACTCTCACTCACGGTGTCCTTGTTATCCATGGCCTCAGTCACTTTACTAAGATCCTGCACAATCATCTTTATGCTATCATCACTTTCCTTTAAAATATCCATCAATTTGTCCTCATGTGACTTAAGCTTTACTGGAAACTGTCGAACATCGTCTTCCATCTTTTTCCTTTCTTGAATTTCTTTGTCTAGGTGATCAAAGAGACTGGCAACTTTTGCATTGAGGCTGTGAATTTTGTTGTAGACCCAAGTATCCAAGCCAAAGTATTATCTGCCTTAATTTTGGCTTCTCCAAGAAACTCCAGACGAGCATCAAACTTCCGCCTAGGATAACCCTGACTGAGAGGCACAAAATCCTCCTTGTCCCCTTCTTAGGAATCTTTGGAGCAGAGGTGTCAAGCTCAGAGTGACCCGCCACAAAGTCCGAGCTCGGGTAGTCCACAATATTGAGAGTCGAGCTTTTACCTTTCAATTATTGATTGAGGTTGTTAATGCAGGTCTGCTTACTAAGAGGGGAGGGGTGAATCAGTAATCCACACAAATTCCCCAAATCAACTTCTTTTATGCACCGAAACATATAGCAACAACTCACATAAGTAAACTTTCAATGCATGCATCCACAAGTAATTAACCACACAATGTAAACACCATATTTATCACGTGGAAACCCAATTGGGAAAGAACCACGATATGAGATGATACCCACAAAATTTGTACTCTTTTGGATTACACCTTGTTAGGAGCTTACCTTGTAGGTTTACAAAACACTGTTAGGTGTTACCCTGTTAAGGGATTTACCTAAGACCTATTGGGATGTTTTCCCATTAGGAGCAGCCTTGTTAGAAGACTTTAAACACAAGCTAATGTGTCACCCTGTTAGAGGATTTAGAGTAAAGATCCGTTAGGATCTACCCTATTAGGGGATTTTGTAGTTGCAATGATTAGAAAGAAACATATAAAATGATCTATGAAAATTGCACTACCTCTGCATTGTTGTCGGGTATAATGAAATTAATGTGTCGGGTGGGAATTAGTTAGTGACCGGAGGCTAGGGAGTTGGTGCATGGTTACCAACCGTCGCGTCCCTTCGGTCCTTTATATCCTTGTACTACCTTCGGGTAAGAAATCATGTTATGCACGGAAGATATCATATTGTAATCACTTAAATGAATGAATAAGAGAATTATCCTTTGCTTTATTACTATCATGTTCTGTATATTCAGTTCTGCAAATAACTAGGTTTACTTGGAGAGGCAAACATCTGGCATCATTGCCTAGATGTACTCGGGAAGACAAGAACTAGATGGCATACGGGCACTATGGGCCTACCAGTTGGTGAGATTAACCCAGAGGCCAACGACGCACGTACGGAGCTCTACAAAGGAGAAGACAATAAAATGAGGAAATCACTCAATTGCGAAGTGTTGGAATAAAACGACATGAATGAATAAAATAAAAAAATAAAATAAATTGATGTGTTGATTATTGCCCTGTGGAGAAGTGAGCAAAGAATTCATGCCCAATCAATTGAATAAAAATAGAAAGAACTCAAGGAGGAACAAGCCGCTAGAAAAGCCGTACTCGCACAACAACAAGTCGAGCGAAGGGAGAGATACAAAAGAAGCGTCGAAGGACTACCGAAGGGAGTAAGTGAAGGCGAGGGTCTGGAGGTATCTGACAGGGAGGTCGGGAGAAGTGATGAGGATCGCCTAGAGGAAACAAGGAGTGTGTTCGGGTCCTTAACCTTAACCCCACAGACGGAAGCAAGAGAAGCCTGAAGCAAGGAAGAAGAGGAAGCCGCGCGGAGGGAGGCTCAGGACACCGCTGCCGCCGTGAGTATTGAAGTGACCGAGGGGCACGGGGATCACAGTATCCCACTAGGCCTGGACAGTTTTAGTAGTTCGGGGACATCAAGTGGTACGGTACCAAACATTTTCCGGGTATCGACGCTGACAATACCATCCCAGCCTGTAACACAACCGATGCTACAAACACAGTTGGCACCTAGAAAAGTAAACATGGTGACTAACAAAGAGAAGCTACCGAAATTCCATGGAGATGGGAAGGAAGATCCAGTACGACATTGTCGTACGTCCGAGACAATTTGGTCGGCGAATGGAGTCGCTGACCAGGCAGAATGGGTGAAATAGTTCCCCACCACACTCAGAGGAGTAGCCATCGACTAGTACTCCGATGTGGACAAAACAAAAGTGACCACTTGGGATGAACTCAAGAAAGAATTCCAGAAGGAGTTTCAACTCCTGAGGGATGACAATGAAATTGTTTCAGAGATATACGGTACCAAACAAGGCAAGAAGGAGACTGTGCGGGCCTACAGTCGCTGATTGAAGGAGTTAGTAAGAAATATGGAGAGTCAGCCAACGGATGGTCTGAAGAAAAGATGGTTCGTGGAGGGCCTGAAATCGAACCTACGGAGGAAAATGAAGATAGTGCCCCCCACCTCATACGAAGAAGCCTATAACCAGGTGATGGACTTGGAGAGAGAACAAAAGACCTTTGAGAAGAAAAGAAGCAAGTCTTCTTCTGACGATGATGACACTTTCAAAGAAGAAAGCAACAGTGACGAGGGATCGAAGAAGGTCACGACGCTCCAAAATATATGGAGGGAATGTTAAAAGAATTCAAGACAATGAAGGGGGGTACGAGTAGAGAAGACAAACTATGGTGCATAGACTGCAAGGAGAATGGCCACACCAAAGGCTCCTGTCCAAAAAATTCATTATGTGATATTTGCCAAGTTATGGGTCACTTCGTCAAGGAGTGCCCGTATAACATGAAGTCGCGAAGTGCACAAGTATTGTTCATAGAACAAGCCACAACGCTCGCACCAGCAGGCACCTCCCAGCAAACAAACACCACGGTGTCAGCCGGAGGCTACCGGGATAATAGGTGAGGGGGAAATAATAACAACAATAACAACTGAAGCCGCATCCAGTATGATGCCAAAGGGAGACCTATCATCCAATGCAGGGTTTGTAGCCAATGGGGGCACTTCGCTTGGGACTGCGAAGCCGAGGGTGCTTCCCCACAACACTTGTGCAAATGGTGTGGTCCCGACGACCATGACGATGCACACTATCTGAAAGGAGTGAACCTCATGTACATTGATAGTACCGTGCTTGTACTTACAAGGGGCCAAGTGAAGAAGGCCACATATCTAGATCCCCGTACGGAGATAGAGAGGGCACGCGACGTAAAAGCAGCGATTGAGAAGGAGATGGCCGCGCAACGGAAGAGCACCCAGTAAGCTATCAGCACCTCACGTACGAGGGTGGAGGAAAGCATCTTAAGGAAGGTATTACAAACGGAGGTGCCAGTAAAACTCCAGGACCTCTTGGAAACCATACCTCAATTAAGGATGGCTATCCTTAACACGACACCATCACAACCTCGTCAGGTACCTGAAACTTCTCCAAGTCTTACCGCAGATCCTATGTTGTTGGTCATGAATAGTGGGTGTCACCCAACGGTGGTCGAGATGGGTATCCTTGCCACCACTCTCACAAACACCATTTTAGATGGAGGGTCCAGAGTAAATGTACTTCCGGAGGAGACATGGAAGAAATTGGGCAAGCCAACATTGTGGCCCCCAACCTTCAACTTATTGGGCACCGACCAGTACGACATCAAACCCATCGGAACCCTCATGGCTCAACACATGATGATTGGGATACAACCCTTCGTACTCAACTTTGTGGCGATCCCACTAAAGAAAAAGGGGTACGATGCTATTTTGGGACAAGGGTGGCTCACCTCGGCGAAGGTGAACCACAACTGGAAGCAGAACACACTCACAATGGAGAAAGCCGGCAGGAAGTACATGATTGACCTTCGCACACAAATGGTGAGCAAGGAGTTAGCATCTTCAGACTCAGAATCCAAAGGAGAGCAATTGGGAGAAGACGGGGGGCAAAGAAGAGTGGAACCCAATTACGAAGGGGTGTTGGTGTTGGAAGAATGTTCTAGGGATGATGGAGATTCAATGAATGACCTCTTTCATTGGAAAATAGAAGATTACGAGTTCTTTACACCATCTTGTAACATGCTAAGCATTAGGGAGGAGGAAGCCACCCTCGCACACCAATTTATGAAGGAAGAACCCATCAAATACCAGGAGGTAAAATCAAAGGGGAAGAACCTCGGTGATGACGCTCGTGTCAGAGACGATTGGAACCCAATGGCCGCAGCCTTCAAAAACTTTATTCTCCTTCTTCTTATGTACGGGCCAACGATCGTGGTCCCTATAGAATTTATGGTTCCAGCCTTTGGATAGCCATCAAAAATAAACCCAAGGAGAAATTTTGGGAAGTCGGCTACGACGAGGCTATCCAGCTGCGGAATCTCGACGGACGGGAGATACACGAGGCCATTAGCAGTTCCAAATCGAAACCTTACCTGGAGGGGATGGAAGGGGACACGAGAAACCTGAGAGGTCGGATAGACGACCGAAGAGGCACCCGGAAGCTAATTAGATTAGGCATTTTTAAAAAAAAAATATAAAAAAAAAATAAATAATTTTAAAAAAAATATAAAAAAGAAAAAGTAGAAAAAATGTCTGCCTAATGTCGTACGAGTCCGAACGACCGTACGGATGACGAAACAAGTGAAAGAGCAAAAAAAATGAAAAGGAAAAGGAAAAAAAGAAACCGTATGACACCGTACAGATAGAAAAGTACCGTATGGTCTCTTCTCTTTTAATTTCTCTCGTACACAGTAAGACCTCGCGGGATTGTACGAACCATAGGCAGCAGACAACAACACTTATCGTATGGCGGTATGAAGGTCCAACGCCGAAAGTAGGAAGATAGCACCGTACAGATTTTGGGGGGGGGGCTAGTAAATGACCTTACGGTGGCAAGAAAAAAGAATACGTCGTACAAATGTACGAAATAGGCACATCATCGAAAGGAGTTAGGTCGTACGGCTGTACGTTGCTATAATACACAGAAGAACACTTTCTTGTATGATATTTTGGGAAAGTAAAGACAGAAATAGAAAAAGTCGTATGACATTCAGGGATGAAGTATCAGTGAAAGTTCGGTCGTACGGTCGTCCTATACATTGGCACACAAAAACTGTACAATAAGGAAAATAGATGTAGGAAGGTGTCATTTACTCGGATAATCAATGACCGTACAAGCCAGGCAATTAGGGATTCTGAATGGTTAGTGCCTAAGGGCAAAGAAGACAGTTATTGACAACATCACATTCTTTATAAAAAAAAATGACAAATAAAGAACAGTGCACATGGAGTAGCATATGGTACCAAAGGGAAGGACATAACCAGTTAGTGAAGAAAACATAGTTATTGGCCACTTACACAGGCATTGAAGCAGTTGGCAGAAGGAGTATGGCATCAGATGAAAATCACAAAAATGGTGTGCACTTCCCCAAGACCCTACGGGGGCACTGCCCCTCGACCCCCATTTTATTTTTGAGGCACACTACAACATAGATTTTGGGGTACCCGCACCGTCAAGGTAAGCGTTGGGTTTGTTCCACTTGGTGAGAAAGAAGTTTGAAGCTAAGCATTGGAGGGGGAAGCCATAAGCCACCGACGGAGATGGATTTGGAGGTTGTGAACACAACGTTGAGAAGATGAGACCCAGAGATGCTACAGGCATTCATTGTCCATGCGCCAATGGTGGCGAGAGAGGTATCAGAGTACTACTCTTTGAGGAGTATGTCTTGGCTAGACATGTGGCTGTCGTGGTGGAGGCACAGAGAGCTCGGGAGGAGCTGACCACCGGGGTGGAGGCAGTAGAGAAAGACTTGGCTTAGTGTACCCAGTAGTTGGGTGTGGAGAAGGTGGCTATTGAGGACCAATTGGCTACAGAGGCAATATCATTTGTAGCACTCAATAGAGGCTAAGACTGAGCAGCATGTTTTGATTCTTGTATGTAGTGGTTCCTCATTCCAATTTTGTTTCGGTCCCGGACATTTTGTTGTCGTCCGGAGATGACTTTTCTTTAGGGAGGATGATGTTGTCGATTATAATGTAATTAATGTGTCGGGTGGGAATTAGTTAGTGACCCGAGGCTAGGGAGTTGGCACATGGTTACCAACCATCACGTCCCTTCGGTCCTTTATATCCTTGTACTACCTTCAGGTAATAAATCATGTTATGCACGGAAGATATCATATTGTAATCACTTGAATGAATGAATAAGAGAATTATCCCTTGCTTTATTACTATCATGTTCTGTGTATTTAGTTCTGCAAATAACTAAGTTTACCCAGAGAGGCAAACATGCATTGTCAGATCAGTTTGAGCTCTTAAATACATCACCATACTGTATATTCTTTCGTAGCTTGATCGCACTTGATTTCTTTTCTTTCTTTGTCTCCAAATCCTTTTGCAATTCACAGTTTGCTTTCTTCTCTCTCTTTGTTCTTCTTCAATTGTTCTTCTTTATAAAATCACTTCCACTGACTTACAACAAACCCTAGATCTGAGAAATGAACAATCCAGATCATCTTAGGTAAGATACAACGTATCTAGACACTCATAAAACATTTTCCTCTAAACGCGTCGGCTCGCTCATCGATTTTACTTTGGTAGTTGAGCCATTTCAAATAACTCTTTTGACCAAAAAGAAACTTCTTGAAGAAGCCTTCTCAAATGTATACTTCGATCAATGTGTTGTCAAGTAAGTCCCAAAAGTCATGAAACTAACTTGCCACTTTACGAAAATCACCACCGATTCTTTTTTATAATGGATTCCACCACCGATCTACAAATCTTCATAGCCTGTTCAAGAACTCTGTCTTGTTTACATGTTCATTCTGTTAACACCTCTTCTAGTCAATTAAACTACTAGTACTGGTTAACATTATGATTCATGGTCGTACATATAGTATCTTGACATTGTTTAAAATGGTATCCTATGATCACTGCATCAAATACTTCATCGATATGAAACAACAAACAAATCACTTACTGTCTATCACTGACTGTTTTAGCAATTACCCGATTTGAGTCCATTCCATCATAACCAACTAAATTCTCCATATCAAACATCGTGATGGAAAAGTTAATATCAACACACATGATATAATCTTCCATAAGAATAGCAACATTAGAAACATACCCCAACTCATGATTCACTTACACAATATCATGTAATATACTAAAAATACTAAGTCAAGTTGTTGATATCAATGATAACCAAATAATCGATTCGCCTGTCATCAAATCTGTACCAATCTTCATCAATGCATCACTTAGCATCATTGCATTAGTTATACTAACAATCTCCCCCTTTGGCATTGATGGAAACACTCTTATCAACATCACTTTTCTTCTCATAGCTTCTCCTCATTCTAATTTCTGCAAAAAGGTTTCCACTTCTGTCTTTGCCTGTTATATCATCTTCATTAACTCTTTCATCTTTTCCTTTGAAGAAAATACATATCTCCCCCTGTGGGAAGTGCAAACATATTCTCACCCTTTGACAACAATGTGAAATTTGGCAAATCATTCAGTCATCATTGAGTACATTGTACTGAATCTTGCATGTTCATTCCTCATTACTTTGTTTTAGCATCAGCTTAAGACTTCTCCCCTTAGGAGTTGTCCACCCCTACATCAATTCATACATATGATATTCTGATAAACACATATGAATTGATGCAATCAACATCATCCTCTAATTAATTTCAAATAGGAGAATGGCCCCCAATCTACCTCTAAGATATTCAAAGGTATCTTTTGGAAACAACTTGGTGAATATATCAACAACTTACTCTTTAGTAGACACATAATCAAGCCTTATCTCCTTCTCTTGTACTTGCTCTCTTAGAAAATGATATTTTATTGCAATGTGTTTTGTCTTCAAGTGCATCACTGGATTCTTGGAAATATTTATTGCACTAGTGTTATCACAATAAATAATAATAGGTTCACTTACCTTCTCATCAATTCCTTCAACAATTTGTTTTATCCATACTACTTGCAGACAGTTAAGAACAACATCAACATATTTTTCTTCTGCAGTAGATTGAGAAATACAATTTTGTTTCTTACTATTCCAGGAGACTAATCTTCCATCAAGAAAGAATGCTCCACCATTTGTGCTTTTCCTATCATCAACGTTTCATGTCCACTATGCATCAATAAATACTTTCAAAGAAAAATTTCCATCCTTACCATACCATTTAAAGATCCTCAATCCTGGTGAACTTGGTATTTACTATTTATTTGCAATTTGAAACTTTGACCAATGTTTGTACCTCTGAATGAACTGTTCTTGAATTCTAATTTTTATGGCTTTTTCTTGTTTTCCATTTTGTTTGTTGTTTTTCTTGGTGTTTTTGAAGATATATGAAAGTAATTTATAAATAAAAAATAACTTCGAACTAGAAATGAAGAGCAACATTCATATAAATTAAAATTACTTAACAATATGATAATTATTCAAATTGTACCAGGCATAATATTCAGATTTTTGTATTCAAGGAATGAATACACCAAATAGATTTGTGGCTGCCTCCTGAACTTGACGCCAGCTATAGGATGTCTTACAACCACTAAAGATGAATGTTTTTCTGTCATAAACCCTTATAGATGCCTCCAGACTGAAAAAACGTGGGATGCTAAAGAGGAATGATGCCCAAAATACAAGCTCGAGCTACCTTTGAAAAATGTCAAAGCTGGAATAGACTAGCCGCCAAACTGAATGTGGTATTTTCTTCTGATAAATGATGCTAAGAAGAAGGTTGATCCTTTCCATAGAAAATAACACTTCCCATCTCCGAAACTAAATCACCAAATCCTTGTTGAGGTTTGCATCCCAACAATCCAGACCTAGGGGTTTCGTCCCAAGCCTCAAAATCGCTCCACAGAGCAATTTCAAGTTTTCACAAGTTGTAAATGTAAAACGATAATGAGAAATTTGACTTCCATCTCTTTGTATCTCCTTTCAAAGGCAATTCGAACCCTAAGGGAGAATACACTTAGCACTTTATAATAAAATAATATTTTCCCAATTAAAAGTGTCCATGTTATAGGAAAATCATTACTTTGTTAAAATGTTATAATTCCAGGCACCAAAAAGTCCCCGGCTAGTGAAAATAATTTATATTATTTTGAGACCTTTCAAACAGGCTATCACATGAAGACATCCCTAACCAAATGAAGCAATTAATCCCTTATTACTCCAAAATGACTATTAAAATAGCCTTATTATAAATTATTTAATTATTGACTTAGGAAATATTAAAATATATTAAAATATTTCCCTTTTGCCTTTGATAGCCCAAACCAACCAAATAATCATGATTCTGACCCTATCACCTATCAGTGATTGATGCCGAACGAGATGGGTCAACTGGCAGTCTCATCCCTAAAATCTAGGGATGCTCCTAGAAACTAGGGAACACACCTTGTCATCCTGAAGCTGAAACCATGGAATGGTCCCATGATGCCTCACATCTGGACACTACCACATCCTCCTAAAAAGTAGGGAGACCCCCTAAAATCATGGAACTGCACCCAACTGTCTCCCAAAACTATTGGTAAGGCCAATCTCGGTCAATGTATGCACTGAGTGAGTCCCTATCAATCTTTGCTAGCCTACGAGACTCCAATGATATGAGAACTCCTCCATCTCTGATATCCAGTCTAGAAAGGGGACATGATAATCCTTCCTTTCTGGAGATTGCTTGTCCACAAGCAATGCAACACTATAACACCAGCATCCTAGACATACCATTTATACTGTATGTAGTACTTTGACTACATCTGCTTCTCCACTCTGAGAAAATATGATGTATCCCTAATGTCAGAAACAATTCATCAACCCCTTAAGTGCAAGTGCCATCACAAAACCACTGCTTGGATCCCACATCAAGGCATAGTTCACACTGTAGAAGATTGAGGTGAAGTAGATCATGTCATTAGTATTGAGTATCGAACCCTGACTGCCCTCGTGACCAGGAATCCACACAAATGGCCATTTTGTTCCTCTTTCATAACTCGGATCAGTAACCAACCCAAAATCAAACCTGTACTAGTCCATGAAAGTCACCCCATAATCTGCCTCTACCCAGAAAATAAAACTCTTTGACCGCTCATACGGCTGTAACACTGTAACAGGCAATGCAGACTCTGGAAATGCTAAGTGGACCTGGCCAATGCAACCATTAACCCAACTAGAGTCAAGGCATATGTAGTCTCCAATCAGTAGGGGTATAGCTACCCCGCCAAAAGAGAAATGTGATACCATCAAGGATGACTCAAGCATACCCTTGACCCTTGTCATAGAGGCCTCTAGAGTGGCTGATCCACACATGTGAATCATCCCAACACTATGATAATGGAACCCCTCTTGTTACACAATCCACCTGGATCCCACAAAAAACTGGAAGCCATGCCCCTGGCACAAAGCGCAGGCTCCTGTAGCATCCTCTGAAAAACAAACGGGATGACTCTATAAAGAGACCCATAAAAACCACTCACCCACACTCCCGTACTGAGTCTGTCTCTGCTTGAATCCCAAGAGAAATAGATCTCAGGACCATCAAAAACCAAGATGTATGGGTGACTCATATCACATACACCCTGAGCTCCCCCTGCACATCCAACAGACCTGTACTTAATGTGTAGAACATCTGCACAACAGTGATGAATACCCCTGAACAAAGTTGTACCAGGACTCGGATATCCACACACTATATAATCTCTGCAGTCACCATAACTTTGCAAGTCACCTGCTACTGACTTGTAGCCAAACCTCCTATCAACTGCTGATGGCGAGAACCCATCCCATACTGGATGATAAGGTCTAGGAGCCAACTCACATTTATGTGCCATAAACTTATCAACATGTGGGTCAAAGTAAAAATAATGAGCACTCCTCACTATGTAATGATGATAAACTGCTCCGATCTTTGTCAGAGGCTCATCATCCACCAGTGGTGAACCCAAAGATGGCTCCAATCTCAAACTCTGCATAACTGGTTAGACAAGGTCATGGGTGACCACCTCAGCAAACCCAACCTCGAAATCTCTATGTGGGAGCATCGTATTCAAGGTACCTACAATCTCCCTCACCAAACGTCGAATCGTACCAGTACCCTAGATGAGAACACCCTCAGAAGCTCGGTAAGATCCCTCCTAAAATTTTGAAATCTCAAGAAGGTGATCCAAAAATGACTCTATGCAGTAGAATTTATAGGTGGTAGCATCCATTTGCTCCCCTTGGATCCATAACTGGTCATCGTGTAACTGTGACATAGCCAAATTCCTATCATCACCAGCTACGCGATCACTAATAACCAACTCAGGTGATACCATATCTCCCTGCTGATAAATAAAAGGAGTAGTGTCATGAACTGAAACACTGATCATTGATGGGTCCACTACACTACCCACAATGTCTTGTATTATATCACCCGAGAAATGCTGCCAACTGGAGTATCCATCCCAACCGGAATATCACCCCAATGTCAGGCACACTGCAACCCTCTACTGAAGTGCCTAACTCAACTGCACATGTATCTAATGGAAGTGAACTTGTACCTCCAACACTAGAATCAAGGGTGGATGTATCCCTAAATCCTTCACATCCAACAACCCCAGCTGTGGACATCACCAAATCACCAGACACCACAATATGTAACTGCACTGGATCTGGTGCTGGTGTAGACTAAAGCTACACCAATTCCACAGTCACCTCTCCCAACTGAACCTGTAACTCTTGGAGAGCCAACTGAGTGCTCTCTAAAACCTTAGAAGTCATTGTGAGTTTCCGAGTAAGCTCACTCACCTCATCCTCTCTATCCAAGAGTGCCTCATATGTTGTACTTCCCCACTCTACTAGGTGATCTCGGTCGGCTACCAACCGAAAATAATCCTGTCTCAAAATTATGATAGCCTCCCGTAAGGCATGAATATCTTTTAGGGACAGGTAACAATTATCATGCTCATCATCCATAGGAGCACCCCATCCATGAACACCTAGCATTTGTTGAGTAGCATCAAAATGCTCGAATGCGATAACAATATCATACTCTTTGACTCTCAACTGACTAGACACATGATGACTCTGAATACTCCTCTCAGAAACACTATCCCCTAGTGTGTTGTCATCTGAGCTCTGTGAACTAACAACTGAACTCACATCCTCAAATGGAGTACTAGCAGCTAACACATCTCCATCAAACTCCTTTGTACCCGAGGAAGCTGCTATATAATCTACCTCCTCAACACTCTTAGCTGCCTCATCCTCTGTAACCTCTGTATAATCTAGATCCTTGGACTGATCTGCACTCTCCATCAACTCGGAGTCCTCTCTTAGGGTATGATACAGACATGACTCACCATTGATGGAGTCATCCTCATGGGTCACATAGGAAGTACCGGTAGAAAACAAAGATGCCAACAAGGGCTCTACCTCCTCTGGTGACCTGAAATGAACTTCATCTAACTCCCTACTAACAAATGAATCCGAGTCATGCTAGCATGATTCTGTGTCTACTATCTCAAACTCAACACTGGTTTCACCACATGCAGACTCCATGCTCAAATCCTCAACACAAGAGAAAATTGGCATCTCCTGCACTAACCCCATCTCGGGACTGTCGCTATCCAGATCTGTACTATCTGACTCCATCTCCTCAAGGCAGTCCTCAAAAGTGGTATCCTCCTCCTCTGGCAATCCAGAGTCCACTGTCATATCGCCCAACACTACAACACTCCCACTATCAGCAACTCCCTCAACATAGACGATAGGACTATCCTCCCGGAAAACTGAACTAGAGCAACTGGCTATCTCTATAATACAATCCGGTATAGTACAAACATCAACTGCAGGCGTCAACTCCTACTGTATCACTGGACCAACAACTAAGAGCTGAGTCTCCATGCATCTGTCGACCGGTGTAACTGTCATGTGCTCATCCACTGAGATAGGTAATGACCCTAGAACAAAAGTGTGGGGTAACTCAACAGGAGGGGCACTAATCTTTGGAACTAATGTGCTAGGCCCACGTGTAGCTGTGAAATCATCCTACAGTTCTCTCCTGACCTCCCTCACCGTGTCAACCTGTCTCGTATCCTGTGTCCTGCGAGAAGAAGATCTGCACAAGAGTGAAACCATATATCTAGTAGCCTTGTCAATGGTAGCCGGATCTGAGAACTATTCACTAAGCTTGTTCTGAATATCCCGACTATGATCCAACTATCTACCCAAGGCATCAGTTTGCCTTTTAAATTCAGACAAACTATCTAATGGTTTCTTCTATCTACTACTATACGGTTCCCCTGTACCTATCCATTCAATTTCAATAGTGTTGATCACTCACTCAATTTTTTAAATTTTTTTACAAATTCCCACAGGTTGGCAAGAAAAAGGTTTTGATACCACTAAAAGATCCCCAATGCTGGTGACCTTGGTATTTACTATTTATTTGCAATCTGAAACTTTGACCAACATTTGTACCTCTGAATGAACTATTGTTGAATTCTGATTTTTATGGCTTTTTCTTGTTTTCTGTTTTGTTTGTTGTTTTTCTTGGTGTTTTTGAAGATATACGAAAGTAATTGATACATAAAAAAATAACTTTGAACTAGAAATGAAGAGCAACATTCATATAAATTAAAATTACTTAACAATCTGAGAAGTATTCAAATCGTACCAGGCATAATATTCAGATTTTTGTATTCAAGGAATAAATACACCAAATGGATTTGTGGCTGCCTCTTGAACTTGACGCAGCTATAGGAATGTTTTTCAACCACTAAAGATGAATTTTTTGCTGTCATAAACCCTTAAAGATGCCTCCAAACTGAAAAACATGGGCTGTTAAAGAGGAATGGCGCCTAAAATACAAGCTCGAGCTGCCTCTGGAAAATGTCCAAGCTGGAATAGACTAGCTGCCAAGTTGAATGTGGTATTTTCTTCTGATAAATGATGCTAAGAAGAAGTTCGATCCTTGCCACAGAAAATAACACTTCCCATCTCCAAAACTGAGTCACCAAATCCTTGTTGAGGTTTGCGTCCCAACAATCCAGACCTAGGGGTTTCGTCCCAGGCCTCAGAAACGCTCCACAGAGCAATTTCAAGTTTTTACAAGTTGTAATTGTCAAAAGATAATAAGCAATTCAATTTCCATCTCTTTATATCTCCTTCCAAAGGCAATTTGAACCCTAAGGGAGAATACACTTAGCACTTTATAATAAAATAATATTTTCCCAATTAAAAGTGTCCATATTATAGGAAAATCATTACTTTATTAAAATGTTATAATTCCAGGCACCAAAAAGTCTCTGGATAGTGACAATAATTTATATTATTTCGAGACCTTTCAAACGGGATATTACACAAAGGCATCCCTGACCAAATGAAGCATTTAATCCCTTATTACTCCAAAATGGCTATTAAAATAGCCTTATTGTAAATTATTTAATTATTGACTTAGGAAATATTTAAATATATTAAAATTCCATTTTTGCCTCTAATAGCCCAAACCAACCAAATAATCATGAGTATGACCCTGTTACCTATCTGTGACTGAGGCCGAATGAGATGGGTCAACTGGCAGTCTCATTCCTAAAATATAGGGATGCTCCTAGAAACTAGGGAACACACCCTATCATCCTGAAACTGAAACCATGGAATGGTCCTGTGATGCCTCACATATGGACACTGCCACATCCTCCTAAAAAGTAGGGAAACCCCCTAAAATCAAGGAACTGCACGCTCCCAAAACTACATGTAAGGCCAAGCCCAACCACTGTATGCACTAAATGAGTCAGTATCCATCTCTGCTAGCCTATGAGACTCCAATGATAGGCCAACTCCTTCGTCTTTGATGTCCACTCTAGAAAGGGAACATGACAATCCTCCCTTCCTGAAGATTGCTTGTCCACAAGCAATGCAACACTATAACACAACCATCCTAGACATACTGTTTATACCGTGTGTAGTACTTTGACTGCATCTATTGCTCCACTCTGAGAAAATACGATGTATCCCTAATGTCAAAAGAAACTTATCACCCCCTGAAGTGCAAGTGCCATCAAAAAATCACTACCTATATCCCACATCAAGGCATAGTTCACACTGTACAAGATGGAGGTAAAGTAGATCACATCATCACTATTGAGTATCCAACCCTAACTGCCCTCATGACTAGGAGTCCACACAACTGGCCATTATGTTCCTCTGTCATAACTCAGATCAGTAACCAACCCAAAATAAAACCTTGACTAGTCCATGAAAGTCACCCCATAATCTTCCTCTACCTAGAAAATAAAACTCTAGAAAATAAAACTCTCTGACCGCTCATACGGCTGTAACACTGTAACAGGCAATGCAAACTCTAGAAATGCTAAGTGGACCTGACCAATGCAACCATTAACCTAGCTAAATTCAAGGCATATGTAGTCTCCAATCAGTAGGGGTATAGCTACCCCGCCCCAAGGAGAAATGTGATACCATCAAGGATGACTCAAGCATACCCTTGACCCTTGTCATAGAGGCCTCTAGAGTGGTTGATCTACACATGCGAATCATCCCAACACTATGAGAATGGAACCCCTCCTACCACACAATCCACCTGAATCCCACAGAAAACTGGAAACCATGCCCCTGGCACAAAGTACATGCTCCTATAGAATCCTCTGAAAAACAAACAGGATGACTCTGTAAAGAGACCCATAAAAACCACTCACCCACACTCCCGTATTGATTTTGTCTCTACTCAGATCCCAAGAGAAATAGATCTCAAGACCATCAAAAATTGAGATGTATGGGTGACTCAGATCACATACACCCTAAACTCCCCCTATACACCCAACTGACATGTACTGAGTGTGTAGAACATCTACATAACAATGATGAATACCCTTGAACAAAGTTGTACCAGGACCTGGATACCCACACACTATATAATCTTTGCAGTCACCATAACTCTGCAAGTCACCTGCTACTGACTTGTAGCCAAAACTCCCATCAACTGTTGATGGTGAGAACCCATCCCATAATGGATGATAAGGACTAGGAGCCAACTCACGTCTATGTGCCATCAAATCTTCAACATGTGGGTCAAAGGAAAAATAATGAGCACTCATCACTGTGTGGATGGGTGGATGGTTTTCAAAGTTGTGTCTTTATTTTATTTTGATTTATGAAAGGATAGGTGGATTGTGAGCTAGTGTATTGAGGAATATATGGACCTAAGATGGATGGAAGGGATGAAGGAGAAGGTATATGTTCAGATTTGGATGTTTTAGGGATACCAACATCTTGAGAATGAGGTATGTAACTAAGGCCATGACCATAAAAAAATTTCTTTGACATGAAAAGGTTCTAATATACCTTATTCATGGAGGCCTAACCATTTGACTAGATAATGCTTGCTTTGACCAACAGGATACTTGTTGGTTTTTGAACAAGACACGATTCTATTTTGAGGTGGATATGATATGGAAGAAACAATAGGATCAAGAAGAAAAACAAAATTGATGAAAGTAGATGAACCCATGTGAGGTGTATGGGGTTCATGAACAACTGGCGTAGATGTGTTGGGATCATATGATGGAATAGGAGGAATGATAGGAACATTTGGGGGGATAGGATCCTGTGGTTGACATGGAGGATTATAACATGGATATGAAGGGATGGTAATCTCATGAGGAGGATCTAGAGGGATTATAGTATCTTGTGGTGGACATGAAGGTGCATGTATACTTTGATCTTGATTTAGAAAGGGGTCATTGGAATCCATTTTAAGAGTGATTTTCTCCATATTTTGGATGGAATCATTGGGAAGAATGGAAGGAAGGTCATGATCTTGTTTAGGAATTAGAATATCAATGGGACTTGGAGGGCACTTTTCCTTTAAGATGGAAGGGGATCATCTTGGATAGGAGGGACAAGGATGGTGGGATCATCATGATGTTCAAATAAAATAGGGTCTTCGTAAAAAATTGGATGGGATTAGTCATTGTTGGGATCTTGATTTATTTTAGGACCCATTTCTTTGTGTTTTGGATTGTCCACTTGACATGGGGAATGAATTTAAATATGCACGGGGGATTCTAAGAAGGACTCATTGTTTTGACATGAGGGAGATGGACTTTGGATAGGAATTTTTTGAATGAGTTTGATTGGAAATGGAGCGCATGGTGGGATTGGCTCTAATATTTTTTAAGTATGAGAGGGACTTGTATCATGAATGGTTTTAGCTTTGATTTCTATTATAGGTAACCCTTGGGGGTAAACATGAAAGGTTTCATTTGATGGAGATGGTGGAAATTTATCTTGTGAAACTTGAGAGGATGATGGATTAGTGTGAGACATGGAGGCTTCTTGGGAGGAAAATATATCATTGATGTGATTTCTTTAGAGTCAGCCATTGCTAGACATAGATAAGCGATTGTGATCATACTCATCAATAAATTATTGTGCATAAACCAATTTTTGAAGAAAACTCTTGAAAATTTTAGCCTTGTATTTTTGTTGCTTGGGAAATCTTGTTGGTGATGCCACATAAAAATTTTCATGTTGTAAGGAATTCGCTGATTGAAGATGTGATAAAATGTATTACTCATTGATTACACTTTGTTGATATCCAAAGGATGGGATGTTTGTAGTTGGACTCATGTTTGTTAGGGAAAAACTTGGTGGTAGATTTGAGGACAAAAGAGGATGTTCATTAACATGTAATTTGACCAGAGGAAAAATTTATTTGTGAACTTAGTAGGGATTTAATTGTTTACACAATTGGCATAAAATATTGTGTGATTTCTTTAGAGACAATTGATTGTATTAGAAGGAAAATTGCTTCAGAATTTGGTGGTGGTCCTAGTTGAATTATGTCACACTCTGGTTGAAAGGCTTGATTTGGGACTTGGTTCAAGGATTGATTTTGGACTTGGTTGAATAGAGCTTGATTTGGGACCTAGTCAAACAATTTTTCTCTTGGATTAGATTGAAACTTGTGTCTATTATTTGAAATTGATTTGTCATGTTTATTTTAGAGATAAGATTTATATGTCTGATTTTGAAACAAGAGCTTGTATGTTAATTTGTGCAAAGTCTTATTTTGGACATCAAAGTACTTTGGACATTTTAGTTCTAATTTTTTCCATCTTTTTCAATTTTTGTTCCAAGACTGCTTCGCGCTAGTTTTTCTTCTAGATTTTGGGAGATGTATGAGTGAGATTGATGTGATTGATTGATTGATTGTGATGACATAGTCCCATAAGAAGGTTGATGTTATTTCAATTGGAGGGACACCTTCTCTATGATGCCAATAACACCAAGTCATCATGTTTATTTAAGACTTGGATCAAGGACCAAAGCTTGTTGATGAAATTTGGTTAATGTTTTAATATTTTTTTGTAGAACCTTAGAATATTGTTTCGACTATGAAAACTATGACTCTAGGATATGAAGGATGAATGCAACTTAAAGGAGCTAAAATGAAACCTATGTTCTTGTAATTTCATGGGAATTTGATAATGAAACTTAAGGATGACAATGCAATCTATGTTTTTTGGATTTTTGGACTTTGAAAAACCTTAGAAATGCAAGCCTAAAGGTATAACCCTAGGGAATTGAAGTGAGATCAAAACTTTAAAGGATAATAGAATAATATAAAGGAAAGAGGACCAAGACAAACCAATATGAGGTATTGACTTAATGATGACAATGACATAGGGACAAATTTTCAACTAGGTCCAAATTACCTACTCAACAACACAAGGTATAACCCTAAAACTTGGTTTTTTTGGATTTTGTAAAGTATACTTTAAGTTCTAAGTGCAAAATGAGGATGCTAATATGAGGGTGATGATGGAAGGATAAGAGAAATATGTGGAGTATAATGAAAAAGCTATGGTTGATTTATGATGTAGAGATATTGAGGATTTTGAGCTAACATGCAATGATAAGGTAATGAATGAATTAGGATGTAATGAAAAGGTAACTATGACTTATGATCTAAGAAAATGATAAGGAAATTAATGAGTTAGGATCTAATGCAAATGCAAAGAATAAGGCAACTATAATAAGGATCATCCTAGGAAAATGAGAACTATGACAAAGAAAATGCAAGGAAAATGAGGACTATGATAAACACAATGCAAGGAAAATGAGGCAATACAAGGACTATAACAAAGACTTTAACCTAAGGTTGAAACAAGATTGCAAGGGTCTTGATGTTTTTGAATCTCCATCTTTTGAAAGGTTTTGATTTTGGACAATGCTTGAGGTTCGAAGAAAAGTTTTTGAGGATTTGAGAGAGGTGTTTGAAAATTGCAATTTGTTTAACAATCACACAAGACACATAAAAAAGAATGGATATTTTTTACTTTTGAACAAACACTTTACAACCTATGCTTGTGAAAGGACAATACTTGTTGAATCCCCTTGCAATAAAATACTACAATCAACCATATAGATAGATGCTTGGAGGCATTGACATTCCTTACATGGAACACACTTCTCGAGTGCACTAAGCATAGAATTTCTAAAGATCCAAATATCTTGAGAAATTTTCTATCTCAAATTGAAGAGTACATGAGAGGTATCTTCAGGATGCATGTCGCATAATCACTGCATAAACAAGCAAGGGATTTTGGCTACAAAATAATTGGTTTCTAGGAGAATTCAACCAGCACATTATGAGTGTCCAACAAGACACTTATGGCTCTAACCAATATACTAGGGGTATCTCATATACATAAAGGTACACCCCCTTTCGAAATGGAGTTGTACGGTAAGTGCTAATACCAACTAGACTTGGCTTTGTCCTTATCCTTTATTTCTATAGCGGATTGAATTACAAACCCTCTTGAGGTCACTCCCTTGTGGTGAGTACCTCTTTTACCACCAAGGAATTCCTCTATACTAGGGTTCTATGCTAAAAAATATATGTTGAAGCGCAAAATACATCAAGTAGAGTTTGTTGACCTTAATAAATTGAAGTGTGCTATAATCTAATAAAATCATGCACACAAGTTATTGAAAGCACAAAGGGTCTTCTTCATACATCTTGAAACAAACCTATTAGTAGCTTGATAAAGAGTTCTTCATTGAAATTTACAAAGCGCTACACAGATGATTAGTAACATAGAAAACTTTATGCTAGAAAAAAGCAAAAGTAATGAAAAAATAGAAAGGAAATATCAAATCAAAAACAAATTATACCTTCCAAACTATGCAACAGTTAACCCAATTACACAACACTTTTCCCAAGTGCTCAGGGACAACATCTAATTATGTATAATCTTTCACAAGTGTGCATAATATCTCCCACATGCGCACTAGAATAGATCAAGCACATAGAACTGATCCTAAGTGTGCAAAAACAAACACAAAATGCATATAGATTTGCAGATTTGGCCCAAAAATTATATTTTGATTGGAAATGGGTCAATTGACCTCCTAATTAGATTATTTAAGAAATTTGTGGTTCATTCTTCCATCCTTGTTAAGCTACATGATAAAATGTCATTCAATTAAGACCTCCTAGTTGAACTAGGTGAGAATTTATCATCAATTGAGCCTCCTAATTAAGCTAAGTGAAGATTTGTGTTCATTTTAAAACTCAATTGAAGATGTATGATTCATCTTAAGACATTTGTACTGAAAAATTAATCATCAATAATATTGTATGTATGAAAAAATTGAAAACATGCCCTAAGATCAGTTCAAATCCATCCAACCATGTAGATCCAATCCTAACTACATAGATCCAAGGTCTAATTGCATAGAACTAGTCCCAAGTGCATAGTAGAACTAGCCATGTGTGCATAAGAAGTGTTTGAGTACACAAAATAAGTCCCAACTATGCAATAGAAGCCTCCAAGTGCACAAAACCTATGTGTGTACCTGTAAAACACATCAAAAACACCAAAATTTAATCAAGATAAGCATATTTACGTCGGGTTCACTAGAATGTCAACTGGGAAATTGGAAGATGAGAAAATATGCATGAAAAGGTCAACCAAAAAAACCTAAAACATCATGCATACTAAATTCCTAATCATATCATTAAAACCATTAAAATAAAGTGCATAAAAATAATGAAATTAAACCAAAAATACCCCCTCAATGTAGCTCCAATGTTTTCCTTTCTTCTCTAATATGAAATATTGCTCTTATGTTGACAAAATGCACTCATATAATGAAATAAAATGGACAAAGTAATATCGAGAATACTGGGAATGTGGTTTGATAAAAATGAGGATTTTGAATCCAATTTATAGAGTTTCAAAACACAAATTGAAGGACAAGATCAAAGTCCAATTGAAGGTCGAGATTGTATTTAAGGATTCAAAAATGGGAAATGGCGTGATTTATGAAAAATTAAATCTGCAAATGAGAAAGTGTAATGGTTATGACAAATTGAATTACAATTTGGAAATAAGAGATCACTTGGACAAATCAAGGGAAGAAATTAGGGGAAAATGGAAGAGGAAAGGTGGAAGGAGAAATAAGGGGAATGGAAGCTAAATTAGTGGGTGGAAGCCAAAAAGGTTGGAGGGAATGATTCAAATTAAAATTTATTAAATTCCCACACATTAGGAAATTAGAAAATAAGGGAATTTTACTAATTTCCAAATTTAGGACAAATTAGTCAAATAATTAATATGAAATTAATTAATTATGAGACCATGGGAAAGAGGGATTAATAAATGAAATTTATTTATCATGGCTTAGGACTTAGGAATATAGCGTAAATTAATGGTTATTTACCCCTTAAAGAGGACGAATTAATCAAATGATGGGATTGGATGGTTAGGATCAAATTTGACACAATCATATAATCGACAATGGTCAAAAGATAAAATTGATTAGACATGATAAAGATTAGAGGATAGATGTTAATAATTAATTAAATAATTTTCATTATTTAATTAAAGAAGAATGACACAATATCAATGAATGATAAAGATCAAACATACAATATAGAAGACATGTTAAAAAAGGGGGGCCATGGGCATTGACCATTTTTATTGTCTATATAAAGCATGTTATATTCAGGTAAGCTTTGAAGGATTTATATGTAATTTCTACAAATTAATCATATGACAAAAATGATATTTTGTTTAAAAAGTATAAAGAAGTGATCGATCCAATTTCAAGTATATTGGGGTCTTGGAAAAAAATAGAAAAGGTCCTTTGGAGTTTTCTAGTGTTCACAAAAATGCTAGAAAGGATTGAAAACTACCTGGTATGTAATAGACCGCAAAAGTAGAAAGCTCTAATTTAAGAATGGATAACCATGAAATAGTACATTTTTTTTATTTTCATGATCTAGTTAAAGATCAATGCTTGTCTTTCATTAATATTTTGCACCATATGTATGCAAAGAGTTAAACACACCCTTTCTAAAGTTTGTAATTTTGAAATTTTGTATCATAATACAATTTCCAATCTTTCCACCAAGGTTCAAAACTCCTCACCCCAATTTTGTGCACCATATTTTAGTTATATACTCAGCAATAGTTTGGAATGCTTCAAATCCTAGTGGTTAGTTTGTATTTTAATTTGAACTCTAGGCAACACAATATATTTTTTATGATCCTTGAAAAAAGGTTTAGAAGACACTTAATGCCTTAATTTGAGAAAAATAGGACTAAAATCAAGGAAACCTAGCAAGAGTTTTAACTTAGCAAGTGAATAAGAGAGCACCAAATGAATTAATAATGGTAGATAACTCATAATGGAAATTATTCCCTTTCTATGAAAATATGATTTGATAGCTTCCTGATAATTTTGTGTGCTTTCATCATAAATGTGCCTCATATCTAAATGTGTTTTTCCCATGATGATAAAAAAATGAAAGCCTAGATCTCTCCAAGATTTACAACCATAAGGAAGACTAAAAGGAAGGAAATTATGAAGCAGGAATTTTGAAGTTAATTTCCTCTTTTCATCTCTTGTAATCCATTGAACACCCAAAGATAAACCCTTACATAGAATGTCAATAAGGTCAAGCCTACTCGAGTCATGATGGAGATAACATAGCTCCCAAGAAATCCTATAAAAACCTTTTGTGTTCTCAAAGAAAACCCATAATAAGTCTCTTAAAATTTTCTCTAAGGGAACCTCTGAGGAAAATAATAAAGAATTTTATAATAAACATAGAAGAAAAGGTGGATTGGTAATCTAATAAATGCTACATATTTTCAACATGAGAAATGTCATCTTACAACATGGAAGAGGGAGAGTGTTGAATGGTCAAAATGATGCAAATAAATTTAAAAAATTATCCATGACTTACCCACTTCAAACAAAAAATATCATATGACAAATAATAAAGGAGTTTATAATAAACATATAATTTCCATAGATTAAAATGTGGATTGGTAATCTAATAATCCAACATCTTTTCAACATGAGAAATAAAATCTTTCCACAAGGAAGAGGGATAATATTGAACAATAAAAAGGATGTAAATAAATTTGAACACTTATCCATAACTTATCCACTTCAAATAAAAAGAATTAAGAAAATTAAGTGAAGTTAGGAAGGGTTACTAATTATTTTAGAATAAAAATAAGATATTAGTGGTTAGTAAATGGGATAAAAAAAATTTCACGTAATAGTTGTAACACAAACACATCAAATTGTACACTCATGGGTTAGAAATTGTCATGACATAACATGATAGAAAATTATATACCACAACATCAATAGACAAGTCATGGCTACACAAGTGGACTTTATACTAGCACAAGATGACCTAATTTTGATGAACAAATGAGAGGGCATGGTTTCCTCTAATAAAATGGTAGGTTACTTTGTTGGTTTGTGGTGACTGATCAGGAAAGTACTATAAAAATTTTTGCAATTGATGGGGTTAACTCGTCAAGCATTTTTTGGAAGGGTTTTTATATAAGAAAAACATTGTTAGGGTTATGGATTGTTAGAGTGAATAAGTATTGTACATTTACGGCAGTATTGAGATGCAAGGGATCACTGGTTGTAATTAGTTGAAATTACGAAATAAAAATATTGGACTCTCCATTTGGTGGATGTAGCCTAGCATTGGGTGAACCACGTTAAATATGTGTCTTCTTGTTCTACTTATGCGTTCTTTATTCCTTTGCATTATCTGTTATATTTTCATGTATCTATTAGATTTATGTCTTCTAATCCTAACATGCTTGACTACTAATATCATCTCTAGAAAAAATAAGAATAAATGAAATATGACATTATTTCCTATTCAAAGGAAACCCTAAATATTTTTAACCCCTTCAATTTACCTAAAGGTAAATCATTCTATCAAAAGTGATCAAGAAGAAACTAACAATCCATCAAGATACTTAACTATGAGTTGTAATAGTAGGAATTTTTTATGTTGCACCTTAGTCTTACGAGAGACTATGTAACACCCCACCAGGGAACCCAGGAGAATCTAACCATGCAACTAAGTAATATGATAAAAAAATTTAAATGTTTACAAACAATAATGATAACACAGAAGCAATACAATGAAACACATAAAATACTCATAACTCAAACAAATATTACAAATCTCGAGGGTTCCTTGACGTAGAATTACTTAAGCAAACTAAACTATGAAGAATAACTATAAAGAACTAACATAAAAGATACATCAACTAAATCTAATATCCATCTCATATAATAAGATCACATATACAACTGATACCCAAGGTATACATAAATGAATAGGCATCCATTCCACAAGTCACAAGGTATGCAATAATGAACAAAAATACAACACATCCTCTGAATGGATGTCAACCAATATAGATATAAGATACAAGTACAACTCACGAAAATGAACAAGTCTCCAGAAGAATAAGAAGGTAGAACTGCAACAAGGATCATCCAAGCATGAAGAAGAACGTAGGATCTCAAATGGTATAAGAATCACTACCACCTGAACTTGTGGAACTAAAGTTCCACTCCCACCGTGCTAAGGAAATAATATCAAGCCCACCCACATGGGTATACAATAATAAGGTAACATCAAAGGTATACAAGAAATCACAAAGGAATGCATAGGAAGATCCTAGAATCTCTCTAAAACACAATAAGGAATCTATATAATACCCGAGGAACCCAACACACATAGGAAAACCTAATTTGTATATAGGGAAGTGTCATCACAAAACTCTACCATTGGGTTACCCAAGTAGTCCTCCCTAGACCCTAGCCCCCAAGTAACTCTATGTGACTTAGTAACCCTTTTCCAAAGACAAGGATTATAATTCCCATCCTAGCCTGTAGTAGTACTCAAGACATGGGAAAAGACTCAAAACATCTTGTTATTTCATTTTAAAACCCCTTTAATGTTTCATGTTTTCACTTGTTAAGTTACTTGCCAACGAGTTACCCTAGTAGCCACTTAGAGACCTTTCCCCCATTGCAAGACACTTCCCTTCTATACACTCTATTAACCTACCTAGGCTCATAACAACATCAAAAGGAAATACATAACTCTTGAAACTGGTTCTTTCCCATACAAGAACTATTGGTTCTTAATTAACCATAACAACTAAAAGTACTATCACAAGATCACATAAGACAATCTTAGACAAACTAGGTTGGGTAAATAGATCGAGATGAAAATTAACATTGCATACACTGAAGCACACAAGACACCATAGAAAATAAATCCCCAAAACATCTGGCACAACATCCTAAGGGTCAACTAGCCCCAACAGATACCCGAAATAATACTGGTAACAATACTGGTGTGGGGCACCTAGGGCTTATCTAGTTGATTTGTTTTTCATTGTAATAATTGTTGATCCTCATGATCATCACACTTGTGTCTTGATCCATTTGTGTGGTCAAGGACCTAAGGTGCATCTATAAACCTTATGACACCTTAGTCTACTTGGATCCTTTGTTAAATTTGATAGGTGTCAATAGGTGTTTTAGGGATTTGAAGTGTTTAGGTGTTATATCCAAGGAATTTGGATGATTTTGGTCATATTGGATCATTTTGTGGTCATAGGAATCCAATGGATGTTATGGTGGGTTAAAAAAGTGTAAAATGAAACAATGTTGCTAAAAGTTGTCAAAGTCACTTGAGAAGTTCAAAATGTGGTTACCAATGGTCATAACCATTCCTAATTAGTTTGGAATATGTTTTGAATATATTTAAGAATATTCAAGCCTCTTCGATAGAGTTTAGAAGTGTTGAAAATTGTAGAAGCAGATTTGATGCAAGTTTGAATAAAATGAACCAGATTTCTTGAGAAATTTCAGTGTGCACGGATGTGTACAGATTGGGAGATTTAATTTAATGCCATTATTTGATATCTCTGTGAGTCTATTTTTCAAAACAATTTATTTGAGTTCAATTGGAGTTATAGATTAAAAGTTACATACAATTTGGTGAAAGCAATTTTGTAGGGCATCAATTCTCGGCCTATCACACAAATGGAAACCTAACTTGTCATTTCTCCAGTGGAAATCCATGGACTCTTTGGAAATGCAGGTTAGGGATGTATTATTAATGATTTCTAAGGATCTGCTCGATATCTGGTATTTTGGTCCTTTTAGCATCAAGCCCTAGGCTAAATATCTCAATGTATTTAACGAGTTTGATAGGAATAGTCATGAGCAGATAAATTATTCAATTGAAGGGATCAATTTAAGGGTTGATTTAGGTCATTTGGAGTTAGTATAAGGTTTCCAAACCCCTGAATTCATTATGTGTACCCATCATAGACCACTTTCTTTGTAAACCAATCCTAATTTGGCCAATTAGGTTTTTGTGCTTTGTGAGGGTTTAGTGGTGCTAGAGTAGAGTGGGTCTCTGGGTCTTTGGGGATTGTAATAACTTCATAATGGGTGTTTGAAAACAACCACCTTTTGTTATGTTCCCTTCATAGTCAAAATTTTTGCAAGGAAAATCCCTTGGATAAGGCTATAAGGAATTACAGGACAATGTGAGTTTGGGTGTTTGTGAGTGTGTATGAACCGATCTGTTTGATGATTCTTTGTCAATAGGACCCTAGTAGGGTGTACCAATCATTGGATTGATTGGGTGAAGCAACTAGTGAAGAGTTTAACACTTTGGTTGGAGTTTAGGGAAAGTGTCCCTGAGACATAATTTGAACAGATTTGTTTCATAACCTTGGGTGTTGAATTGGGGTAAGAAGAGTGTCTAGACCTCATAGGCAAGTAGATATCCATCCTATTGAAAGGAGTGTGGAGACCAAGGTTGAAGGATTATGAAAGAGATTGAATATCTCTTAGCTAGTAAGTGTCGAGTTGCAGTTATTTCCAAGTGCCATTAAGTGCCGAGTTGTAGTTATTACCGAGTGCCAGTAAGTGCCAAGTAGTCCAGTGTTGGCCGAGTGTTCTTGTATGTGCCGAGTTAACCGGAGGTTTGCTGATACTCGCTAGCTTCCCACTATGAACTCTGCACTAGGTGGTATCATAGTGCTAGGATTGGTTTTGGGAAGACATTTGAACCATGGAAGAACAGGGCAAAGAGGAATTCCCTGCAAGGATGACCAATGTAGAATTAGCAAAGTTGGTGAGAGAACAAGCGGCTAGAAGAAGAAGGCTTGAAGCAGAATTAGAGAGGATGATTAGAAAAAAGAAAGGAATGTTGTTAAGCAATTAGAAGAGGAGGAAGAAGAGGCTCATGTTCATAATAGAGGAGAGATACCTGCAGATTAGAGAACCCTCCTAGAAGCCCTTGAAAGAGTTGGGAGGAAGGAAAAAGTGGATCTACCAATATTTTGTGATAAGATGAATCCATAAGAATGAATGGATTAGATAGAGGCATTACAGAATTAGTTTGAATGTGAGGGGGTATCTAACCATTAGAAGGTAAAGTTGGCTAAGTCAAAGATGAAGGGTCCAACCCTTAGTTGGTGAAACTTCATACAAAGTGAGAGGGTAGAATAAGAAAGAAACCTTATTTCCACTTGGAAGAAGATGGTGAGTGAGATCAAGAAACAGTTTGTCCCTGAGGACTATGAAGTATTCCTATAGAATAAAATTCAGAATCTAAGAAAAAAAGACCTTGATGCAAATGCTTATATAGAAGAGTTCCATAGAATGACTCTTAAAGATAAGATACCAGAGGCTGAGAAACAAAAGCTAGTAAGGTACTTAAATGGTCTTAAGTACAGTATCCAAGATGAGCTTAGTTTTTTCAACCCTGAGACTATCCATAAGTGCTATCAAATGGCACTAAGGGTTGAGGAGAAACATAGAAGAAAAGGTGAACAAAATTGCAGAGGTAGAGGGAACAATTTCAAAGGTAGAGGAAGATTCAATAGTGGGGGATCATCTTCAAGAAGCCAAGGTGAATCTAGCAATCAGGGATCAGAAGGAGAGACAAGTAACATAGGTTATTTTAGAGGAAGGAGATAAAATAGTAGGGAAATATTTGGTCAAAGAGGACATAGCACTAATACATTTGTGCCTCTTTTCCTATGGTAATTTCTGACGGAGGGGCAAATTTTATGAAATTAGTGTTTTTTAAAAATTGTTCCTGATACTGTCACAATTCAGACAGTTTCGGGAACACATTAAAAAAAAATATGAATGATCAAATTCATTTTTATTTTTATTGCATGAAAGAAGTGCCCCAAAGGATGTAGCTCTACATGTGGAAGTCAACCCCATCTTTGAACCTGAACGTTGTGAAGCCGTGAAAAGTGGTACATACAACACATACCAAGAATTCATAGGTACGTCCTTTTCTATGCAGAAAACGTCTTCTTTCTATCATGAAATGAAATCTTTGCATAGTATCTTGTGGACTGTGATTTCGGCGTGACCTTAATGTTTGAACCCACATATATTTCTTTTACAAATTTGTTTGTTTTTTTACAATGTGCATCATCATACAGAAATAAAAAAGGGTTTCTTCTATGCATATTTTATCTCTATTCGCAAACCATAGCCTTTGTATTTTTAAATATATGTATCATTTTTGAGCTTTGAGGCTATGGTTTGGTATAAGAAACCCTTTGTGAATGAGTTTGGAATTGTCACATGTCATGACTTGTGCATGGATTGGTAAAAACTTCAACCTATTTTTTATTATATATATTCTATATATTTGACATGAGCCATGGTTTTTCTTCCACTATCTTGGCATACTTGGGGTTTTAATGCTTCTAAACTTAGCATGGTTCTTCATTCCTTATTATCAATTTCATTTATGTCAGTCACTATCCAATGTTTTTTTTACAATGACATGGTCTCCTCTTGCTTTTACTGCACCAAGTGATCAGTCCTAGATGCCCTCTCCCAAATGAACTACTTGGAAAGGACCTTGTACCATATTATTTTCCTCAAGATGACTATATAAGTCATTTTTTCTCATATTTTATTATGAAATGTTGTCTTTGGAATCATTTTGATTGTCACCTACAAAGGATTTTACATGCATTCTTCTCTTCTTTACAAATGAATTGAGTAAGTCTTATATAAAGGCTCCAAGTACAATGAACAACCCAGATTGATTTGAAATTAATAACCAAGATTATGCCAACACAACCCTAATTAGGGTTATCCCTAACTACCACTTACAATAATTAAATGTCAACCAGTTACAATAAGGAACCTATCCATGGGCCAAAGAAAAAATTACATTTTTTCAATACATACCTTTTAAGGATTAACCAATGAGAAAACTCAGTAGGTGTAATACATTAAATGAATTTATCTTTCCACTTGGAATAACTAGAATGCTGGTAATAAAGGTGTTCAAACATAGCATGTTTATCTTATTTAAAATCCATCTTTCCATCCTCTTTTTCATGGAAATATTCTCATTGAAGTGTTCTTGAAACTTCTTGTACTTGAAATAACTTTTAACTTGACGTCTTGGCCTTCATCCTTCTTCATGAATTTGTACTTGCAGATTTTCATCTTCTCTTAAAATCACCTTGTCTTTGCATTTGAATTGCATCTTGACTTTCCAACCTTAAATTCCTTCCTATACTTTGCATGGCATTTGAAATTTCATGTCAATTTTTGAACTTACAATCATCCTTTCACATGAAGGGGATTGACCTTCAATATCTTCTTTCTCATAAAAACATCATTACCTTCATGTGACATGGGTGCTACCTTATGATTAGAACTATTGTTGCAAAAATAAGAATATATGTCATACCTTTGTGTCATATTTTCAACATTTCTAAGAACCTCTTCTAGATCTATATCCACTAGGTGTATGCTTAATTGACTCTCCCTCAAATGTGACTCATGATCTCAATGATGCAAGTTGTGTGTATACTCAATAATTAACAACAAGATTTCAAGATAAACACGTTAAGATGGAGGAATGCATGTACAGTGACTGTTTATGGAAGAAAATCAGAGAAAGTGCAGTGAAAACAACATTTTATTGATTCAAAACTTCTATCTCCTTATCACTTCGAACAAAACCATATTCCTCTCTATAATTACAATGAACATAGGTCTCTTTTAGACCCAAACATCAACCAACCACCTTTTAAAACTGTCCTCAAACCGCCTGAGACAGTTAAAACCAATTTTTCCATCCTAATGATTGAATTCAAATTTTCATAAAATGGATTCTTATTAAATGTATATATTGCTATATTCCAAGTGAATGGTTAAGATCCTAGATGAGTATTATGGAAATGAATTCATGTAGTAATCGGGTACTAAGAAACCTATGCAGGGATTTTTTTAGTGGCAATTATTCGCCAATTGGCGAATATGTCCCAATCGGGTTATAGAAATTGACGAAAAAAAACACCATATACTAGTTGACCGGTTCGCCCAGATTTTATAAAATAGTCATATTGTGGTCAGAATGTTCGCCACTATGATTACGCAATTTCAGTTTGGTACTCAAGTTCTTCACCCATATTTCTCTTTAATGTTTACTCTTATTCGCCACGAAATTAATTGAGTGTCTTTTTTGACGAACATCATTCGCCAAATTCCCATTTTCCTATGTCAAATTTTTATTTGTCCTAGGACCCAATTCGCCATGCATCACACACAATGGGGTCCCAAATTCCCGCCCTTTTCGCCCACTCAATTGCTTGAAATTATGCGAGGTTCGCCAAATATTAGTTCTTATCATATGTACCGGTCGGCCGATTTGCCAAAATGAAAACGGTTTATTTGTAGTTGTCTATTTAAGATATATGAGGTTCATTATTGAAACATGCCGGAAAGAAGGA
>MU224863.1:2069097-2086489 GCA_018584345.1 Thuja plicata | reverse complement strand
TAAATCGCCATACCAACTATACAACTATTCCCTTAAATCGCCAAGTTTATATGTATTTTTTAAATACATTCGCCACGACAAATAATTAATTACAATATTTGGAAAATTATT
Source organism: Thuja plicata (assembly GCA_018584345.1). Taxonomy (NCBI): domain Eukaryota; kingdom Viridiplantae; phylum Streptophyta; class Pinopsida; order Cupressales; family Cupressaceae; genus Thuja; species Thuja plicata. The sequence continues at coordinate 2,086,378 of MU224863.1, read as the reverse complement.
TCGCCATAATTTATCATTAAAATTTTTCAGCTTCGCCAATTATATTAATAATTTTCCTATTAAAATCATTTGTTTTCGCCATTTTTTTATAAAAATTGTATACGAAATTAAAAAATTCGCCACCAAATATCTATAATTTGAACCACAATTCGCCATCAATATTAAAAATTTTCCCTCAAAAAAAAATGTGATTCGCCACAATTTTATACTTTTTGGGAGGGGGGGGGTTTCTTAAAGTTATCCCTGACCTAAACACCTATTTCTTGGGTATTCCATTATCATACGTGCACAATGGAAAGACATTCCACTATCCTAATTCCTGAGCTTGTAAAGAGAGTGTTTGTAAATAAGTTGTAGGGGTTCATCGATTGTACATATCATGTCAATTTGGTCCTGATTTAGGTTTTACTGTAAATATCATTGTCCTACGTCAAGTAGGATTGATATTATTGTCCCTATTCAAGTTACACGCTCCAACACGTATCCTTGAGTGATATGTTGTCTTCTTGTTTATCCCAATCTCTTTTAGTAGTTAGAAACATGGTGTTAATCCCATCCATCATTGGTCCTTCTGGATGCATCCTCCCACATGTCTAACCTCATCAAATCTCCCATCAAGTCAGTCCCCCTTTTGGAAAAATATGTTTTGTGGACATTCAATATGGCATTTGATTTTCTTTTGGTCTCTTCTTTATCTTTTTATCTCCCACATTTCTCCCTCCTTAAGGCCACCATGATATCTATATCATGGTGCACTATGAATGGTAGAAACAGGGGCAAGGTCTTGATCTTTTTTTTTCTCAGTCATATATGACACTTGAATTTCCAACATGTGATCCCCATGGTCAAATGGTGAACTTGGGAAATGTCACTTGTTCGTGGATTCTCTTTGCATTATATCCACATTAGTCCTTTTTTTCTTAGGTATGATGCTTGGTTTATCCTTGTGTGTTTGTTAAGTCAATCCCACACAACATATTTGATAAGACATTGGTTCTTCAAAGTCATTGTGAGTCATTGACGTTGCTAAATCAAAATAAGTGATCACTATATGGGAGTACTCTTTCAGTAACCCAGCTCAAGCTTCAAGAAAATCCCCCATTTCCTTATCACATCCATTCCATCTCACCTCTTTCCATCTAACTCTAAATCCTCTTGATTATGATTGCGCAAATAATGTTGTGTCATCCCCTACCCTCAATTGGTATCCTATATGTGTTATTTCTTGAGCATTCGTGTATACTCTTTCCTATCCACATACATATTAATTAGGAAGATCCCTTTGCATTGATTATTCAGTGCATTTTGTGTTCAACATTGGGTTCCATGGGCATGTCATTTTAATATTAATTAGGGTCGCCATAGCTCATCTCATGGTCATTAGCATATTCATTATCATTTAATCACATTTTAATTGCATCTTCATTATTATTTAGTTGCATAATTAATTTCATTATCATTTAAGTTGCATTATCGATAAATGAAATATCATTTTCATTTATCTCATATCATTTACATTGCATTAGTCATTTCATTATCATATCCTTTAATCACATTTCCTAATCATCACATTTAGTTCATTTCATTTAATTCCATTAGTCATTTCATTTAGTATCATATTCATTGCATTTCATATATCATTTCATTAAGTATCATATTAATCCCATTCATCATTTCATTTAGTTCACATTAATCGTAATATAATTATCATCATTAATTGCATTATCATTTAGTTGCATGGTCATTACATTATCATTCATAATCCATTAAATGCATCTTACTACATTTTCATGTCATAATCATTTACATATCATTACATCTCAAACATTTCATTTAATATTATTTAGTGTGCTCATTACATCTTAAAATTTCATTTAGTGCCACATTAATTACATTTCATATCCATTTCATTTAGTTTTATATTAGTAACATTTCATTGTATTTCATTAAGTCTCACTTAGTTGCATCATCATTGTCCATCTAGTTTCATAAATCATTTTAAGTTGCATACACATATCACATTCATTCTAAGTACATAAGTCACAATCCATATCATTAAAGTACATCATAAATCATATTGCATTTTCATCTCATATGTGTATGCATCATATAATTACATATAGCATCTCATATACATCCAATCATCACAAAATCAAATTCATCGCATCCTGCATCATGTTAGTACCATATAAAACCCTGCATCACATGTTAGTTTCATATCATAATCATACATGCATTACCATAATCATAAACATATAGTGACATCACATAAACACATCACACCCTGCATCACAAATGAGTAAGTATACCATCATATACTATGCCTCCATACATCATAAAGCATGAAAAACAAACACATGTATGCATGATCCCTACCAAATCTCCATCCATATCTATATATATCTCAAAAATGTATCAAAAATTAGTAACAATCCATCCATAATTCATAATCGATCAATAATGTACATACAAGGAAGCAATGAATCACATGTACATCCAAAGAATTAAAGAATAAATGAATCACGTGTAGTACATCATTTATAAAAATAATCATATCTAATATACAATTAATTCTCATCAAATCATGATGTTGGTGGATGACTAGGTGGTCCTTGGGGAGTGTCATCCCATCTGGATGGGCCTATGAGATAGGAGAATCATAATACCCTATTATCTAGTGTCCCTTTGCCACCCTGTGTTGTAGTCTTTGTAGCCTGCATTGTCACCTCTATTGCAGTATTTTTATCATATCCTCCCCCTATGCCTAAGAGGTACCTATGTGCTCCCCTCCTTGTCCTTGTGCCATCTGCACAAACCCCACTGACTGTGTGACCCTATGGTTGTGACCTATCCTATGGGTTCTCCTTCTATAGCTCCTTGATCTCCTAATAGATCCCTTGTGTCAACTTCTAGCTCTTTGTAGAGGCACATGAACCTCCCTCATCTCCGGTGACACAATATCCTAGTATGTCACCTGCTAAAATCCCACCTGGTCTGAGAGATCTCTGATACCCTCTACCATTCGCATCATGGAATCTCCCTTGGATTCCCTAGGAGCTTCTTGAAGCTCTCTTCTCAATCCTGTTGGCCTCTTCTCACTCCTCACCTATGCCTTCTCTAAGTAATTCCATGCCTCCCTCAAATTATCTACCTCCATGCATGCCCTCTTCATATTTTCCCTCTATGCCACCCCCTCCTATCTCAGTCTCATCACCTCCTTAGCTAAATCATCATGTTCTCACCTTAAGGAATCCTTCTCTCTAACCACTTCATACCCCTCCCTCACCAATTTGGTGCCCTCTACCCATAGTTGATTCCTCACTTCCTATAATGTGTCCCTCTTCTACCTAAGATCATCTCTCTTGATGGACACCATGTCTCTCTCCTAGGTCATGTTGTCCCGCTCACTCTGCACATGGTCTCATTAATGTTGTAGCTCATCTCTCTTTGATGTATTCTCCCAAAGCATTTGATTTGATAAGAAAATAAATCCTATAGGGATACAATATGAGTGGTTAATGTCCCCTAACATGGGACAATGACTCAACCTATGCCTTTGTGGATTGTGTGACTGCCTATCTCCAAGTGACTTGTGCCCCTATCTCTTGTGTGGCTGCTTGTGTCTCTATGGCCTCTTCCTCTATAGCTGGTACCCCTATATCTGAAGCTGCTACATCCTCTCCTCCTCTATCCCCTCCTCCTCTACAATCACAAGCCACATCTATAGTCTAGGCCTCATCCTGCTTGGGTACTACAACTACTCTCCTCCACCTCGGTCTAGGTGCCCCTCCTTGAGCACCTCTCCAAAAACCCATCCCTCTCCCTCTCCCTCTCACTAACAGTACCCCTCCTCCTATCCCAACTAAAAATCTATCTCTATCCACTATTACTCTCATCCCACTCAGTCAGTGTGCACCCAGTCACCTCCCACCCATGGAAGCCTCCCTTTGTCTGACACTTAGTGGGGCCAACCCTGATCTCGTCAGTACCCATGGAACCCTAAAGCATGCATCATATTTCATTATTACTCCAACATCTACAATCCCACCTCTAGGATCCTTGTGTATAGGTGGTAACTGCCTCCACTTAGCCAAAATACTTACCCTATCCAAGATAGAAACAAACTCCCTAGACCTCTCTCGAGTCACCCTTTGGAATCAGTTCTCTGGACCTAACACATCCTAAATGAAACCAAATTTTCTCATCACTCTTTTCATCTTGTACCTCTCCATGACATATATATCATGAAGAGGATATATATGTCATCCTCTACCCACCCTGCCATATTCATGTATGGACTCCAAATGATGTTGTCCCTCAACCTATCTAATTTCACTCGTCAATGATCCACATCATCCACATTCTCATAGTGGACTGGCCCTCTCTAGTTGTACACCATTATCTCCTCTTCCAACCTATATTTCCTCCCCTTTAGATGCATGAAAAGGATATGGTCTCACTCCCAAACCTGTAGGAGCGTTATGAATCCTATGCTCCACCCTTTGTTTTGACTACCATGGTAATAAATGATATGTAAGTCTTTGTATAACTTGGCCAATGAAGTATCCTAGGTGATTGATATACCTATATCCACTGCCTCCACCACAATTGGGATCAATCCTAAAGTTAGTCTAGTACCACCTACATCAGGACAAATGTGCCCTCTGACTAGCCCACACACCTAGAACTATATCCGAGGAGCTACTAGGACCTAATATAGAAATTTATCTAGTGTCAATTGTTGATGTCATAGTAGCATGTCCACTACTGCCAAACTCCTCATTGCCTCAACATGTGACACATGTTGCATTACCATTTTCGACCTTCTAAGAGTGAATCAAAAGATCTTGTAGACATCCTCAGTAGTCACAATCATCTCCCTTGTTAGAAGATGGAATGTCAATGTCTCACATTAATAAAAATCACATAAAGTTTTAACCATAGCCATGCATGTCTTCACATGGGGAATCCAAGCAAGATACCCCAACCCATCAACTATCGTCCACTCTATTGGTGTGAACTAGTCAGCTGCCATGAGAACGGTTGCATGCCTCTCCCTCAAAAATAGTGTATCTATGGACCACTGTATCCACAAATTCGTTAATCAGACATTGATACTTCCATTTTATCTTATCCCCCAACCTACCCATTTCTTACTATTTTCCCCTTCCCCTCATTCTCCCCAATATTCTTTTCCCTTCATTCCTACAGGATTTATTTTTCTCCTTAGCCCATCCAATGGGAATGCATTCTTGTCAAAATTATCTTTTTCCCTGCCAATTCTATGGCAGGAACACATTCCTACCAAAGGTGGATTGACAAGTTCGTGAACCCACCGATCTCTTTCGCATTTCTGTGCTTCCCTAAATCTTAGTCCATTCTCATTAACTATGCCCTAGAAACCTACTCTGATAGGAACAAACTCATGTCGTACCCAATAGAATTCTCACAAAATGTGACCCCACAAGATCACAAATTTGTAACATGTAATAAATGATAAAAATAAATGCAAGATCATGGTTTTTCAAATTCTACCTCTTAGTCCTCCAATTGGAAATGTCACACCTGCCTCAAAACATCCACTCGATATTTCATTGGTGTTGACATAAATGATGCAGATAAATGAAGTGAATGAATTTGTTGATCATATGTATAAGGGAAAATGGTTTAGTGCACGAGCTGATGATGAGACATGACAGGTATGTTTGAGAAATGATCAGTTATGGTATTTTCATTGATGTCAACTATTACCCTTATAATCTATTGATGATGATCGTGGAACACATCATACTAATGGAAATATTTTGAGGTTCTATTCTATAGAAGAATTTGGGAACATGTGTGAATGATACAGTTAAAATCTTTACTTATTGTAATGGTCGGTGAGACAAATTTAGCGAAGTGAACCAGAGAACAATGAAATTGTTAAGACAACAATTAAAAGGAATAAGATAATTCTATCACTATGGTTATGTGTTTGATTATTTTTGTGTTTTTTTTTTCTAGAGGTTACCTGAAGCTTCTAGATGCTAATCCTACAACCGTGATTCATTTTGAGAAAAGATAAAAGATATTTCAAAGGATAAACAGTCATATTTGAAGTTTCTAAATGGCTAACGGTTTGATTGGTATCGATGATTCAAAATGTTGTTATAGTCAAATGTTATTGGTCAAAATTCATTGGATAATGTACATGGACAACTAGAAACAATTTCTTAATGGTTATATCATCAATATGAGAGTGTAAAGATGATCTAAGCAAGTTGATTGGTCAAGAAGGAAAATACTTGATGAAATAATTTAATTTCTTGATTGAATCTGAGAATCGAAAGGTGCGGTCAGTAAATTTCAAATTGGACATAGAGATATGTGATATGAAGCCAAATGTATGGTCATATTATGAAGGTATTATGTTTTAGGGTTTTCTATGGTGGTGGAAACCTAAGAGAAAAGAAGAGAAATATAAAGTGAGAAAGAAGATGGTGAATATGTTGTTGATCATGTGTCAGAAAAGAAGGGAGAAGAGACAGAAGGTACGATCCAGCCAAGTATTAGAGAGGAATGTGAAAATTTTTCTTTTGAGATACAAAGGATTTGATCAAGGAGAGAATGTTTTTACTACACAAATCAATATTACCTGTTGTTTCCTAAAATCTACAATAGAGTTCTAGAAATCCTTAAGTGAGGTATATCCTGACAGATATCTATTGTATTGTAAATATTGTATGGTGACACTTCAGTAAGTGTTTTAAGTCCTCTCATGAGGTACAAGCTTTTAACGAGCTTTAGGTAAATCCTCTCACAAGGTTAAATTTTTTCATGTATATGTAAATGCCTTGAACAGGGTAAAGCCTTTCATAGTGTGTACTTCAGAAGAGTGCAAATTTGTGGGTTCCATCCCCGCCATGGTTTTTCCCTAATTTAGGTTTCCACAATACCAAAAATCGTGTGACTTTGTGTTGAGTGTATTGTGGTTGCACATTTATATTTAATGTTGGAATTAATGGGAGGTGTGTACTGAGAGGGGAGGGGTGAATCAGTACCTCTAAAACTTTTGTATCTTTTAACCTTTATCCTTTAGGTAATCAATTGGTCATCCAACCATCTGTTCTATGCTATCTTGATGTAAGATTTATCAATTCATAAACTTAATCAAACATGTGAACATTCATAGAAACATTCATGAAAGTAATTGACACATAACACAAGATATGATATTTCATAAAACTCCTGTTAGGAAGTAAAAACTATGGTGGGGATGACACCCACAAATTCTTCACTATCTGTAGATTGGAAGGGGCCGGTTAAGGCTTACAATTTGATCACTTCTGATGATCTACCCGGTTAAGAGTATCTCTGGAGACCTATTAAAGTCTACTCTGTTAAGAGCTTTAGCAACACCATTTAGTGTGCATTCACTTAAGAGATTTGTAGTTGGATGGTTAAATCCACCTTCCTTGAAAGGATTTTTACACTTTGCTTCACTTGTTAGAATGTAAGCAAATTACAATTTGACCTGGTGTATGCAATCTCCTATTGATGATTAAAAATCCATTTAAGATTAAATTTAAAGGTATATCACCTAATGTGATTGAATAATACCTCTTATGCTCGGTAGTCTTTGTTCTTGGTTCTTGATAACCAAATTCACCTTTCGTTGTTCTGGTTCTTAAAACTTTCAATTTGATCCATAGATGTGCTCGTATGCTTCATTCATCCTCTCATACATTCTCACATGCATAATAATGAATGATTGCATCATCTATTTATAAGATAGATTGACCTAATCAAGTTTCACATAAAACAATAGTAACTCTAAGATCACAGGTTTACAACTTTACCTTGATCTCCTAGTCCATGTGTTTTAAATCAGTTAGACTGATTAAAGAACTTACAATAATTTTTCTTGTCCCTAAATAAATGGCTTTTAAATCAAATCAAAACTCTATAAATAGAATAAGGTTGTTTTATCTGATGTGGAAGTCAAATCCACTTTTTGCGGGCTTCAACTAACTTTCAATTTCTGACGGTTGGTTATGCTCTAAAGTCAGTTAGACTATTTCTTGGTGTTCCTACTTGAACTGTCTCTCAGGTTCCTCTTTGAATATTCTATCGGTTTTCACTATGACCTGCTTGTCGGGTTCCACTTTTGGGTTCCTCTACATCTTTTCCATTTTGCATTTTTGATTTACACAAAAAATTGTGTCATCAATTTTCTTTGTACTTAGCAGTTTTCGATGATCTTTGATATCTGTATTTTTGGTTTGCTCATTGTCCTATCTTTCAGTGTATGTTTATCGAAAGTTTTCTTTGCATACTAATGGAAAAATAATGTCATCAATCTCCCCCTTTGACATTAGTATCAAAAACTCATATGTGCAAAATGCTAATAAAGTGTTAAGTATGTACAACATATATAATCCATAGTAATTTCATGACTCCCCTATGTATATTTTGGTATATCATTATTTTCCCCTTTATGGATAGGTATATTTTTTTGCAGTAGTACTGTATAGTTTCCTATCTGCACATATCATTATTTTCCCCCTTTTTTGATATTAAGGGCAAAGGTGTATACCTTATAGCCTATCAAAAATGTGAGAGTGTGAAGACTTCATGTCTTCCATCATCTTCTCCCATTGGTCTTTCAGGTTCTCTAGAGCCATGTGATCGAGTGTAATCCTTGAGTGCATATCCTAGATGTTGTCTGCTACAGACATCTCGAGGGTTGCTATCAATTGTCTTGCTGAACTAATATGCTATTGAAGCAGTGTGAGATTTGGCAGAAGTTGAGCTTGGAGCTCGGTGACCTCTTCCCTGAATTGTGTTTCTGCTTCCCACAGTTCCTGTCTTAACCTTTTTGTCTCAACAATATTTTCATAGTGTAAATTTATTGCATTGTCTTCAGTGGTTAATCCTTTAGCACTTGTAGCTAGATTGGAATCTAACTATTCTATCTTATCACTCTTCTCCTCAGTGAATTTTTCAATTGTGCTCAATTGTTGGATCAAGGAAATAGATTCAACAATTATTGGATCTAATTCACTTATGAATTTTGAAAGCTTTACCTTGTTTACTACCACTTCTTGGCTGATCTTTTCAACAAGTTTCTGCTGATATTTCTGCTCTACTCTCTCTTCAATTTCCTTCTCTACATCAATTTTCTACATTGTAATGGCTTCAGTGAGAGTGGCTAGTTGATCAAGGATCAATTTATTTTGATCTACATCAACATCAGGTACAATATAATGTAATATGTCCCTATTTGTTTCTAGTATCATGGAGTCTCGGTGTTGTTTTCTCTGCTTCTCCTTTAGTGCCTTCCTTTGGCATATTTCATCGTATTCTTTCAGTGCTTCATATTCAAGTTTAGTTGGGTCACATTTGGGTATTTCAATGATTTTGTCTAGAGTGACTTCCAACTTACTCTTTTTGTATTTCTTCTTCTTCTTCTTCTTCTGAGTTTCACTTGATTGTAGAACCATGGCCATTTTCTCGGCTTTGTCTATTGTGTGGGATGAAGTAACTTGTGGTGTTGCCTCTTTTTGCTGCTATGATTCGGTGTCAACTTGTTGGTTTTGAGTAGACGTCTCCACATAAACCTTTACATTATCTATAGTAACTTGTTTGGTTACCTCAGGAATGTCATCTTTTATTTTTTCTCCTTCATCGGTATCCTTATGTACTTCATCTTCCTTTGTCTTTCCATCCTTCTCAGTGGTGTCTCCATCTATTTGCTGTAAATCTCCTTCTATAAACTTGTCAGTTTATGTTACAATATGAGTGTCTCCGATGACATTCTATTCATTAATGTTGTCTTTCTTTCCTTCTTCCCCTGCATCCTTGGGAATGCTTGAATCTTTGTCAGGTGATTTGTCTTTTTCTTGAAGTATATTGATGGCTTGCATCAATAATGGCATATTGCTTGAAATGTTCACTTGTGAAGTGTCAAATGTTGTGTCCTATTCATTAGTCTTATCCTTGGTAACAGTGACATCTTTATTTTTCTGTATTTCTTCTACTGGATCATTGGTTATGTCAATGACTGTGTTGTCCACAATGTTGTCCAAAGTGGTGTCTGGCCATATCTCATCAGCAATGTCCATATCCTTGTTTCCTTTTGTTTCCAACTCCTCCTTATCCAATTCAACATTTGTGATGATGATTGGTTCTGTTTCCTCAATAGCTTAATCATTCTTGATTTCCTAATTCTTGGTTGGATCTCTCTGTGGCTCAATACTTGTTTCCTTTTCAGGAATATCAAGTATTTTCCTCCATTTAGATTCACTTTTTTGGTCTAACTCTAGTAGACATCCTTTTAGAACTTGGTAGGCTCTCATCTTTGGTGAGAACCTTTTGGAAGGAGCCTTCATCATTACTTTTATTTCCTCCATTTTGGATTTGGGAGGCATGACTGATACTAGGGCTCTTTCCCTGATTTCTTTCTCGAAGTGCAAGGAAAAAGTCCATCTTGTCGATAGTCTATCTTGAAGTTATTTGGGCATTATGTCTGTTAGTTGTATTGGGAGGTAATGGTATATGCACATCATTTCAATGATTGCCTCCTCAACTTTATGTTGATCCATGAGATCCAATCTTAACCATTGCTTGACCTCCTACTATTTGCATTACCTGATTTGATCATGTGAGCACATACTTCATCAACTATTTCAAGTATCTTGCTCTTTTCTTCTTGAAAACCTTCATCTTGTTCGGTGTCCTCAATATCTTCCCTAGTTCTAAAAATCCTTCTTCTCTTTGTTGGCCCTCTTTTCTGTGTAGATGGTTTCCTCTTGTAGCTTCATACCTATCCTTTCTTCAAAGGTGAAGGACTTGAGTCGTTGGCTATTTGGCTTCTTATTCTTGAATCAGCTGTGGTTCTTGGCTTCTTTGTTGGTATTGGTAATGGAGTATCTGACTCTTTATATTTAGAGTCACTTACCTGCTCAACCTCACCGATAGGTGACTATCCTTTAGTTTCTTTCTTTTATTAAGTTTCCTCCTTAGTAACCGACAATGTTTTCTTTAAATTCTTAACGATTTTATCTTTCATCCTGTCAATTTTCTTTACAACTAATCCGGTTTTGATTCTTGATTTGGCCTCCTCATAAGTTCCAAACTTTGGTTGTGTCTTGTTTAATGGTTCATTTATCAATGCATCGATTGCATTGGATGCTTGATCAATATTTACCTCATATTCCAAAGGTTGTAACCATGATATCCTTGGTACAATAGGTTTGATGTATGTGTGGTCGGTGTCAACCATAAAACATATATCATTCTTGAATTTCTCAATAAGTTTCTCAAGGATCCTTACTCTTTTCTGCATTCTGTCCTTGAATCCTATAAAGTACCCATCCATGACTATTTCAAATTTGTCTCCTAGTGATTTTATGTATTCAGTGATCTACATGGTGACTGGTTTTGTGGTATCCAATTTACATATCCTAGTAATGGAAATGAATCTTGAAATTAAAAGCAAATGCACATGATAAGTGAGCCAAACTTACATGTATTTGTCTTTGCATTTCTTATTGTTCTCAGGTTCTCTTCTAGTTGGTTAAGTAGAAGTTATGACAGATCTAAATAAGTAACTATCTTTACAATCTTATAAGTTGTATCCACTGCTCCGGATGCTATGTTGTTTATCCTGCTATCTTGGAATAATTTTTAACCTAGAACACATGCTCTGAATTTAAGGTCATCATCGATAATAGTGGATACCTTCAATCCTCTGCCATCACACTTTTCTCCTGTGTTCTTTTCAATCTCAGCCTTGGGTGGGTGTTTTAATGCCTTTACCTTTTCGGTTACAGGGTAACCAGTGACTGCATGAATAACATCTCAGGTTATCATTTTAGGCTCATCCAACCATAGCTTGTGGTTGTGCATTCATCTTAGTACTAACCAAATCCACTCAATTTTGAATACCTTTAGGAACAATAGGGCATTAGTGAGCCCTTTCCCCTCTATGCGTCTGTGCTCAACTTTTATGGATCCATCCTCATTACATAGCTTCTTGTAAGCTTGTTCCACCTCTAAATCACCAATTTCTACAATCTTGCAATGAATGTATGCTCACACATATTCGACGAGAAAAACCCTAGCTAGTATTCGTGAGAATGCTCTAGCATTGTCAGGTTGTGATGCAACCTCAGGGAAAATCTTGTAGTGAGTTTCCTCACAGGTAGAATTCTTGAAAAGTTTAACCTTATCCTCCTTGATGTTCTTCATTTTGGTGGTTCTTGAGGTCGTGGCCATTGTTTCAGATATTTAGGGCTTTCTGGAAAATGCATAAAATAGAGTTCTTGGTTGTCATAGAAACTTATTGTTTACACCTGTAGTGGTCACTGATCTCTTGGAGTTCTCTGGGTCAAGTTGAAGTCGCTCTGTGATGTTGTCGCTTTTCTCTCAAATTTCACTCTTGTCACTCTTCTTTCTTCGTTGGTGAAGAATGAAACCCTTCCATCACCCTTTTATAGACATTTTCCCTAAAAGTGAGTCATTAATGCTCAACCACTCCTCTGTGTGTGAAGATGGATTCGTCAGTTTGAACATTAACTTCCTTCTTCGGTGACAATGCAATTTTTTGGGGTGGTTGTCTAACCTCTTGCTTTTACCGATGGGTTTCGGTGTTTTGCGAACATAGCTCGTTCAACTTGCTTGATAACCGATGAGTCTCGATTTATACGAGAAAATTTTCTTTTACATGTTAACTGACTCTCCTCGGTAGGTGCAGACTGTTTTAGCTTTGAATGTATACCGATAGATTTCGGTATGTATTACACGATAGAATAGTTATCACAAATTTTAACAAGTAATACCATGATGCAGCTTTACTTATGCTAATTTGGCATTTTATCAACATATTATGGAACTGATGTAACATACTACTTAGTGTAATGTAGTTCCATACTTACTTGTTCTTCTTAGGCGGGGGTGGTGATGTCACGAGATCTATTGGATGGGTTGTCACCATTTTCATTGCTTGGTCTAGCTTCATCATTGTTTGAAGCTTTTTTCCAAATTTTGTCTCTCATTCTCTGGATGTCTTCAATGGTGTTTCCATTGGGAAATGTTCCAGTCTCTCTCATTCAGTCTCTGTAGTCTTTCTTGAGATGACCAACTTTATGAAAGTGTAAGCATGCCATTCTGGGGTTAGTCCAGCCTCTAGAATTTCTTGTCTATTGTCTCATATAGTTTGCAACAATGTGATGAAATCTTCCACAAGCTATACAATTTGTCCATGTGTTGTAATCCCATACATATTGGTTGCCAACTCTTTTTGGTTGATAGAGATTTTCTTGACCTTTAGGCTTCCATGCTTGCTTTTTCTTTTTCCAGCATTCAAGAGTTGTGTGCCCATTCATTTTTCAAGTAGGATAGTATTTGTCCATGTAGGTTTCCTTCTTTGGTTGTTTCATCTCAGACTTACATTCATCTGATTTGTGTCCTTTCTTGTTACATTTATAACAAAATCCTATGAATGAAGATGTGGGTTACGCATTAATCCTGTTAGGAAGTACAAACTGCGGTGGGGAGAGCACCCAAAAATTCTTCACTATCTGCAGATTGGAAGGAGTCGATTAAGGCTTACAATTTGATCACTTCTAATGATCTACCCAGTTAAGAGTATCTATGGAGATGTGTTAAATTATACTTTGTTAAGAGCTTTAGCAACACTATTTAGTATGTACTCGATTAAGATATTTGTATTTGGATGGTTAAATCCACCATCCTTGAAAGGATTTTTACACTTTTCTTCACTTGTTAGAATGTAAGCAAATTAAAATTTAACCTGGTGTATGCAATCTCCTATTTCTCATTACAGATCCATTTAAGATTACATGTAAAAGTATATAACCTAATGTGATTGAATAATACCTCTTATGCTCGGTAGTCTTTGTTCTTGGTTCTTGATAACCAAATTCACCTTTTGTTGTTCTGGATCTTGAAACTTTCAATCTGATCCATAGATGTGCTCGTATGTTTCATTCATACTCTCATCCATTCTCACATGCATAATAATGAATGAATTCATCATCTATTTATAAGATAGATTGACCTAATCAAGTTTCATGTAAAACAATATTAACTCTAAGATCACAGGTTTACAACTTTACCTTGATCTCCTAGTCTATGTGTTTTAAATTAGTTAGTCTGATTAAAGCACTTACATTAATGTTTCTTGTCCCTAAAGAAGCGGATTTAAAATCAAATCAAAACTCTATAAATAGAATAAGACTAGTTTATCTGACATGAAATTCAGATCCACTTTTTGTGGGCTTCAACTGACTTTCAATTTATGATGGTCAGTTATGCTCTAAAGTCAATTAGACTATTTCTCGGTGTTCCTGCTTGAACCATCTCTCAAGTTCCTCTTTTATTGTTCTCTTGGTTTGCACTATGACCTGCTTGTCAGGTTCCACTTTTGGGTTCCTCTACATCCTTTCCATTTTACATTTTCAGTTTACACACAAAATTGTGTCATTGGTTTTCTTTGTGCTTAGCAGTTTTCGGTGATCTCTGATATCGTCGCTCAGTCAAAAACCAGAAGTGAGCTTGTTGTGTAGTCACACATGATTTCCAAGGTAATGAAAAAGGCATGCGAGTTGGTGATTCAACTTTTCATGCACTCGCGCAAGCAGCTCGTCGCTCAGTCGTGAAGCAGAAGTGAGCTCGTCACGTAGTCGTGCATGTTTTCCATGGTAGTGAAAAAGGCATGCGAGTTGGCGATTCAGCTCGTAGTGCACTCGTGCAAGTAGCTCATTGCCCAGTTGTAGACCAGAAGTGAGCTCGTCGTGCATTATTTCCAAGGTAATGAAAAGGCATGCGAGTTGGCGATTCAGTTCATCGGACACTCGCGTAAGCAGCTCATTGCTCAGTCGCAGACTAGAAGTGAGCTCGTTGTGCAGTCGTAGAGGCTATGCAAAGATGAATTTTTAGAATCAACCAGGAGGTGCCACTTGTCCAATTCTGGTGCACTATGAGAAAAAGGGATTAAAATATACATATTTTAAAATGTCATTTCAATTCAATAGTTTGACTATTGAAAAGATCTCAAATATTTCAAAATTATTCAGGAAATGTGCACGGGAAGGAAAAGTTTTCTTAGTGATTCAGGGAGCATTTTTTATCATAAATATTAAGTGTTGCATACCATTGGAAAGGTCTTGAGATGAAGATTTGGATTTTGTAACCCTTTTGGGTGCAGATCAGATCAGATTTTTGCAATTGCAGAAGAGATCAGTTTCAGATATTTTTGGAGGAATTGACAGGTGTTAGTGAAAAATTTGGTTTTCTCAAATTCCTCTATATCTCTTGTCTTCTCAATTTTACATGGATGGTGAAATTAATGCTGCAAGGCAACATTTTGATTTTGTGTGTTTAGTTTTGACTTCTTTGTTGTGTAAATGTATTGAATCAGAAGTTTTTTAATGAAAAACAAATGGAATCCCTTCCTAGTATTTGTCTGATGTCTGTGCTTGATCCTAAATATTTGTGCATAAATTTGTAAGGCATTTTAGTGCACCAGTTATAAGGTAACTGTGAATTTGTGTTTTAGTTTCTTTCAAGGAAAGAGTAAATCTTATAGACAAGTTTAGAGGTTTCAAGGTTTCACATGAATCTGATGTCCAGGTGTTGGAGTGAAAATAATGATTTGTAAGGCACTTCATTTCGGTCCTGTATGTTTGGATTTAGAGGGTTTTATGTGAATGTATGTTTATATCACTCTGTTGCCCAATAGAAAAGGCACTGGTCTTTGCTTCTTTATGTAGTCATCATCATCAAACCATAAAATCAATTCAATTTACTTTTCTGTTTAAAGAGCTGTAAATGATTTTCATATCAAGTGTGATGGTAAGGAATCCATCCCTTGATTCACTGAAAGAAGTGAATCCAATAGGTACACCTTCCTGAGCCTTTGAGCTTGAAGTGTAGGAGGATTGGTCGATCCTCATTAATTAGCCTTTTCTTTGACAAGGTCAGGGAAAAATGCTAACAAACACTACTCTGTTCTCTCTTGTCTACGGCACTAAATAATTCTTACCCATGAAGGTTGAATTTAAATCCCTACATGTATCACTCAAGAACTTGGTCACAGAGGAAGATTATCAGGTAGTATGAATTACCCAACTATATTTGTTGGATGAGAGAAGATAGAAACCATATGATCATTTGGGTGTATACCAGACTAGGATTAAGAGAAGCTATGATAAGAAGATACACCCCCAAAAATTCTAAGTAGGGGGTCTTGTATTGAAGTTTAAAAATTAGAAGGTACAACAAAACTATGAAAATAAGGGGAAGTTTGAACCCAATTGGATTGGCCCTTACGTGATCGCAACTAGTTATGGCTTAGGGGAATATCAATTTTCCACACCATAAGGTGACCCACTGAGTGATCCTATTAAACACCATTCATCTAAAGTTGTTCTATGCCTGATTCATATAGTGTACCCCACATATCTTAAAAAAACATAAAAAATAGAAAAGTCCTAAAAAAGTACAAAAAAAATTAAAAAAAGAAAAAAAGTAAAGAGAAATAAGCATCCAATGGTTAAAACTTGTAAATAAAGTGCCTTGGATAAGTACATATGGTGAAAGCCTGGAAATAGGTGCTATGTGTAGAGAGCCTTGCTATTATCTTTCATAGCCTCATCCAAAACAACCATTTTCAAATTTAACTTATCCATTCATATTTATCTCCTTTCATCCAACCTAAACCAGGGATTTTTTTAGTGGCGATTATTCGCCAATTGGCGAATATGTCCCGATCGGGCTATAGAAATTGGCAAAAAAAACACTGTATACTAGTTGACCGGTTCACCCAGATTTTATAAAATAGTCATATTGTGGTCGGAACGTTTTCCACTATGATTACGCAATTTCAGTTTGGTACTCGAGTTCTTCGCCCATATTTCTCTTTAATGTTTACTCTTATTCGCCACGGAATTAATTGAGTGTCTCTTTTGACGAACATCATTCGCCAAATTCCCATTTTCCTATGTCAAATTTTTATTTGTCCTAGGACCCAATTTTCCATGCATCACACACAATGGGGTCCCAAATTCCTTCCCTATTCGCCCACTCAATTGCTTGAAATTACGCGGGGTTCGCCAAATATTAGTTCTTATCATATGTACCAGTCGGCCAATTCGCCAAAATGAAAACGGTTTATTTGTAGTTGTCTATTTAAGATATATGAGGTTCATTATTGAAACATGCCGGAAAGAAGGAGCCTTCTTCATAGTATTGCGATCAGTAGAGCGAGTCCATA
>MU224863.1:2042626-2061481 GCA_018584345.1 Thuja plicata | reverse complement strand
TAAAATCATTTGTTTTCGCCATTTTTTTATAAAAATTGTATACGAAATTAAAAAATTCGCCACCAAATATCTATAATTTGAACCACAATTCGCCATCAATATTAAAAATTTTCCCTCAAAAAAAAATATGATTCGCCACAATTTTATACTTTTTGGGAGGGGGGGGTTTCTTAAAGTTATCCCTGAACCTATGTTTGATGTTTTATGTGTGCATTAATTTAGTTGGATGAAACTAACAATAATACTAGTTAGTTGACTATAATGATATATAGATGATGAGATTACTGTAGAATATAAATGGAAAAGTTGGTTAATATGAATGTAAGTTTATAAGATTATATTTAAGTTTTAGATTTTAATGCAAAGGAAATGTTAGAAGAATACTAATATGTATAGTGCTTAATGTAAATCTAATAATATTGTATGGGGTAGGATACGATGTTAGATTAGAATAGAGTATATTATAATCTCAATTGAATCACTTAAAAGGATTACTGTGTATGAGATTCATGATATGAATGGGTACTCTTGAATGTACTCGTATTAAAGGAAATAAGGATATCAAGTAAAAGTTATGTCCATTAGATCAATTTCATTAATTAAAATGATTGAATGTGTTAGTGTAAGAATTGGTTGAAATGGGAGTAGTAGTAGGAAACACGTGTTTCTTCTCCTCTCAATAGATCTGTAATTATTTTTTAAAACAAGAAATTAGATCATCGTGTGGCCTAGGGTGGATCTTTTAAACTTGGATTATTTGGTTGATTGTGTAGAGAATTTTATAATTCTTGGATATTTATGCAGCTTTATTGATCAAACTATTTTCATATTGCATCAACACCCATGCCTTGAGTCCCCGAGGCCTATATAACATGTTTTCAATACTATCAATGGATTCCAACTAAATTTTTCATTATGGTACCATTGGAAATAACTTGTTACTAAATGACCCTTGTTAAGCAACTTTTTAAATTTGAAAAGTTTCTCAACAATTGTTGTGCAACTTTTGCAATTCTTGCATTTTGTGAAAAAATAAATAGAAAAATGCTTTATAAAAACATAAAATAACCTAAGATAAGGAGGAGAATAATAACCAAGAGTCTTTGGAGAATAGGATTAATATGGAGTTAGTGGATCTTGAGGATAATGAAAATGAAAAGGGTAAGACTGATAATAATGAGAAGGATACAGTTGCAGAGGATGAAACTGAAAAGGCCCACAATGACAACAATGATGATGACCTTGAGGAAGAAGTCCAGAAGGAGCATAACTACTGAGAAATCAATTCTACTCCCCCTGAGAGTCTGATTGGTGAAGAAGAGGAGAGAATGACCAGAACCAGAGGATCCTAGAAGAAGAGCTCTGGGATAAAGATTTCAAAGTTAAAAGAGCAGTTAATATCTCTTTTCTCCAAGCGACAAGAAACAAAGCAATGTATGGGTATAACATTGATAAATGGATGTAGGATGATATGAAGGAGCTTCAAGCCAAATGCAAGGACCTTGAAGATAGAAACTCTCTGTAGGAGGAGATTGTGGATAAAGTATGAAATGATGCAGCTATGTATCAGCAAGGGAAAGATGTTTTTGAAAAGGTAAACAATAACAATATTACTTTGGAAAAAAAGTTAAGCACTATGATTGACAATAGGATGAAAAATATTACTGAGAAGGAAAACAACAACAATGTGATGCTGAGAAATCTAACTATGATTATCAAATAGGGAATGCAAAATTCAGTGGATAATATGAAAGTGTTTCATACCCTGCTGGAAGGGAATTATTATGATAGAGCTAAGCATAAGGAAGATGGCAAACGTGAAACTCAAACTTCAGGCCCGGGATCCAAAACCAAATCAATCACCAGAAAGAAATCTGAGGTCCAAATTAAAGACATTAAAAATCTGTGGGACTCGATCCAGAACATGGAATCTCAGATGGAAGAAATCCAGATCATGGAAGACCAGATAGATGCAGCTGAGAAGTGAAATTTTTTTGCTGGACTGTTTTGGTTACTGGGATTTTTTTTGTTGTTGTTTTGCTGGAAGTTTCTCGTTGTTTTTTTTTTTTAATATATTATGAACTTTTTTGTGTAATCTGGGGTTAAGCCCTTTTTGGTCTTTTGTCCTCTGTTATGATAGAATGTTATTGTTTTGGTCTTCTATCCTTATCTTTTATATCTATGTTAAAGGGTTTCGGGGTCCCTTCAAAACCTGTTGTTACCTTAATCAAAAACATAAAATAACCTACACATTCCTAAAATAGGCTAATTTAACCTTATTACATCATAAAGTTCCATGGAAGCCTCATTGGAAACTTTTGCTTTCACATAGAAATATTGACAATTTTGGTACAGTTTTACATTTTGGACCAACTATGACCTTCCATGACATGGATTAATTATAAATACATTAAAAATGGTCCTTGGGACCTTATTTTACACAAACCAAAACATAAAAAGATGATCATTACATCAGGAGGTATAAAAATGGCTACGTTCTCCTGCACCATACACCTGGCCTAGAAATAAACTAAAGTCCCTTTGAGGACCATGTTGCACTAAAAAAATTTTGGAACCTCTTTTTCCTAGCCTCCAAATGATGTATCTTTCTAGTATACCCTTCCATTGGATACACAAAACCCTCTTTCCTATGTGCACTAGCCCAGGGCTTTGTCAACAAGACACTTCCAAATACTTCCAGCTCCTACCAATGGATCCTACACCATCCAAGTAACCTATCATGACATACCAAGTCATAAAAAGTGACCCTCCTTTGGGTGGAACTCTCAAACCTAGACTGGTTCAGCCACCATGTACCCTCAATCAACAATATCTCTTCAATCATAAATCTTCATATTCAATCCATGTATACCCCTACAACCAAACACATATGGCACATATCATAAATGTTTTAGACTCTCCCCATAAGTCACATTAACCACAGTAAGTGGGGGATTCTTATACATTCATGGTGTCTTCAAAGCAATTGTTGATTGTACACCAAGACCCTGTCTAGGAACAATCAATACAAACTTGACTTTCTTTGTTCACAACTTCACAAAATAATGCAACCTTTGCATGTAAATGAATAAAAGTTTAAAACAATACTATTTCAATCTATTCCCAATTTATATTTCATAGAATGAAGAGTTTATGAACACGAACACAGTGATTGTTATTAGAATAACTGAGAGGGGGGTGAATTAGTGGCCTCAAAAATTAATCCTTAAATCAACCCAAAAACTTATTACCACATTTATAAGCCTCTAGTTATATTCAGCCCTACAATATGATTTCCTTGAAATACTTATATCAAATTACTACTTGTCGGAATGCTTTGTAAAACCTTCTAATGTATGTTTACCGATAAGCAGTTTGTCTATTTACTGAAATGCAGTAAATAACTAGTGTATGCCAATCAATCCAGATTTAATTATGTGAAATACGTAACAATAAAGTAATGACTCATAGACACATTAACACAAGGATTTTTAACATGGAAACCCTATTAAGGGAAAAACCACTGGGACTGGTAACCCAAATTTTCACTCTTCTGAAGTGAGCTCGGTGAAGAGCCAACCCTGTTAAAGGTTACAAATACACTGTTAGGTGTGATCTTGTTAGAGGATTTAAATAAATAGTTTGTCACTTAGTATCTGGCATCTAGTGCTACCATCCTTGATCAAACACTCACTTGGCCTATCAATAGGTATCGGGCATATCCAATGCTACTTTGTATGATCAAACTTTTTTATACTCCTTGGGATGTATCTCAATTAGAAAAGACTTTTAAATCTTGCTCGGTTAAGAGACTTGATGCTTCAATGGTTAAACTAAAACAGTAAATTGATCTGTTCACATATACAACTTGAATTGCATATTTTCAGATCTATTGTAAGTGCATTACCTTTCTGATCAATGTTATCAATTCAATACATTTGATCCACATTGTTCTACTCTGTGATGTTGTATCACTGTTCGTCGGTGTCTGCAGAATTTATCTCTTTCCTCAGCTTGATTGATCAGGCCTGAATGAAGAATTTCTTCTCCTTCAGAATCTCTTTAGCATCTATTCTCTTGTCACTCCCCCTTATTCATATTGAATAAGATTGTCTCTTATATAGAAATGATTTCATTGTTTCTTGGCTTTATTGATCTTGGTGTGATCCATAATTCTCCCCAATTAGATTTTAAAAAAAACTCTAGATTTATCTCGCAGAGGTCTTCTTGCCAACTGGACAAAGAAACTTTAAATCCTTTACTTATCTCCAACTTTATCTTGTCGATTAAAACAATGATAAGTACCAGTTAAGTCTATTTTTAGCTCTTGACAAGTAAGCATTTGTCATTTTTGAACTCTTTGTTCTTTCAGTAAATAATTCAGTTACTCATTGGTGACAACTTACTATTCTTTCGGTATGACTTCAGTTGTCTTCGGGATCTCCATCCTGTTGTCTATTCGTCAGGCAACACTGTAAATCTATCCGTCGGGTTACACTGTTCTTTTCTCATCAAGTAACACTGTGACTTTTCTCATTGGTAATGTTGTGCTTCTGCTTGTTGGGTAACACTGTGACTTTCCTCTCATTGTTTTACTCTATCTGTTGGTGTTCACTCCGTCGGTGTATACAGTCACTTTGTGAATACTTAACTTTTATGCATTACTGATAGCATAACCTTTGATTCATTGGTTCTTTGAAGTCTTTTAGCAGTATGTACATGACCATACATATTATATCAAGATGACATCAATGATAATACATTACATTAACTAATTTAATGTATTACATTAACTTTTTGTGTCTCTGTGATCATCAACTTAACATCTTCAAACATTCAATCAGTTATAGTTCATCAATTGTGTCCTTACGACAGAGAATAAATAGTTTGCAAGGATTTAAAAGTTTATTTATTTAAACTTCATTACTCCACCAAACTCCCTTAAACTCCTCTCTTACTATCATTCATGCTCACACTACCCAAATACCCTTCTACTAATCAGTTGATAGTTACAACTACCTTCCAAACCGCTTGCAGTCAGTTTAATGATTGTCACATTTAGTATATTGTTGTCAAGTTGAAAACATAGTTGTCAACTTGACAACTCTCCATTCCTTTATCATTGTATTTAACTCTTTGAAGGCCTTTTATGATTCTACCCTAACACTAAAGACATAAGAAACTATTTTAACATGGAGCATATACTTTCCTATGTTAACATTTGTGCACACACCATAAGTTGGTTTTGTACATTTTGACCACACACACATGTGCTTGGTGCCACTACAACACTAATTTTGCAGTTTGATATCAATTTTTTTTTGGTGCACGTTGTAGTTGCATTTTCAAAGTACTCAACGAATAGAAGCCTTTTATAATATTTTTATTTGGTGCACGTTGTTTATTTTATATGGATCCTAGTAAAAAATCCTTACTAGACCCACATGCCATATTTCTTCTTTTTTCTTGCATGATCCATGTTTGTGAAACCTATTCCAATCATGTTGCTCCTTTTATCTTGATATTTCAAACCAATAAGATTCTATGTCTTGGGGGATTGGTGTGATCTTATCTCTTTTATGTCTTGGTGTAAGTATTGTGATACTATCTTATGCTTTACAAAGAGTATGATTGCAAGGTCACACTCCTTCTACAATGGGGCCTATATATAGTGTTAACAATTATATCCTCGTACAATTTCACACTCATTTGGGGATCACTTTGGTGGTTTTCCCTTGTGCTCTTGCTAAATGATTTATTATGCTTATTCCATCACCAAATTTGGAAACCTAACACACTCACGAGCATACAAACCAAATTCATGCTAATAGGTGACAATAGGTGACAATGTCCTCATGGACTATGGAGCTAGGAACCAATGTCCAACCATTTTGGGCTAAAATCTAAACCACTAATGGTCATAACTTTGTTGAGTAGAAAAATATTTCTCATGTGCAAATTCTAGATCTGTCAAAAAGGGATTGCAAATTCACGAAGAGAAGACTATGACAAAAAAAATACATACTTTGAAGAGAGAAAAAACCTGGTCACCATCGATCTACTCCAGTGATTGACACTTTTTTCCATAATTTTGGAAGAATGATTTGCAGGACATCCTAACTTAAAACCTTCTCATGAAATCTGCGTCAAACACCTTCAGGTCAGTGGTGCCTATTGACATAGACAAACATTTTTGGGCTCAAATTACAAACATAGGTTCCTTTCTTAATCTCATTTCCATGCCTATCCTCAAAATTTACATATTTGGTCAGTATCTTATTGTTTGTGTTAATTTGGTTGAGTTTATAGCATTGTCCCTAGTTCTTTCATTATTTATGGTCATAATCATAATCAATCATATCAAGCCTTAAAAAAGAAGTCATTTAAGAAGGCCCTAGTTGAGTGTAATTGTGAATTTTTTGTGCATGATAGTCCAAAGTTGCATAGAAACCCAAGTTCCTTATTATTTCTTGTAAAATTCTCATATGCCTATGTAGGGGACTTGGTGAAGGTTCTAAAACCATAGGGAACACCCTTTTTGAGGCTTTGTAGGATAAATGAAAGTGACTATTCTAAATGGTGACTTTGACTTGCATAAATTTCCTAGCCCGAGATCTCATTTCATGGTCTGGAACAAACATACTAAGCATGTATAAGCCCTTTCAAACCTTTGGTGAGTTTATGTAAGGCATAGGGTGTAATCTCCATGTTGAGTCCTTGAGGGCTAGAAACCAAGATTTATTGAAGGTTGGATCATTAAGTTGGATCAAGAAAGACATGTTAAAAGTGGTAAAAATATGAAATCTAAGAATCCTCTCTTACTCTCATTCATGCTCACACTACCCAAATACCCTTCTACTAATCGGTTGATAGTTACAACTCCCTGCCAAACCACTTGCAATCAGTTTAATTACTATTACATTTTCTATATTGTTGTCAAGTTGAAAACATAGTTATCAACTTGAAAACTCTCCATTCCTTTATCATTGTACTTAACTCTTTGAAGGCCTTTTAGGATTCTATCCTAACACTAAATACCTTATACCCTTCTTAAACCCCATATGAACCTTCATAGGCCTCATTTTGCCAATTTGGGAAAATTTACATATTTAGCACTTTTAGTGCATTTGATACTTTTAAATGGCTCTAATGGAAAACTTACAATAATTTGGACCTTATAGGTCTTTAAACAATCTCATCTACACCTAGGATCCTCAAGTGACCCCCAAGGTGCACTTCTAGCCTCCAAATGTCATCATAGCTTACATCATTGATCCTAAGCCACAATGCTAAGCCACACACACACACACACGCACACACACAAACAACATATACAAAATATACAACCTTCACAGGTATATAAGATTTGATTAGACAAGGTATATGCACACGTGATGAACATGCAGATTTGCCTATGCACTACTGGGAACTTACCTGACAATAGTTGTACTATTGTAAAAATCATGACAAGTCCATTTGTTGCTGGGTCTAGCTCCCAGTAGTGCTTGGTCAAATCTCCATATTTTTCACCTATGCATATACCTTATTTAATCAACTCTTATATGCATAGGTGAAGGTTGATCAAATCCAATCTCCTATTTGTATCTATATGTTATCAAAGCAGCTCCATTGAGAATCTTGTCTACTTGACCCAATTTTTTTTCCTGTGAAGAAGGATCATGTCAGATAATCTAAGTGAAGAAAAAAATGGGGAGACAATAACTATATTGTGGTCTAACTTCAAAATAAAAGGTGATGGAAAATGTTATTGTCCCTATAAAATTTGTAAGGGCTTAAACACTAGAAGATTGCTAATCAAAATAGCTAAGAGACATTGTAGGGAGAATGGTCACATTGAAGGGGGATTTGATTGTTCCATTGGTAAGTTTTCATTATATTTTTTAACAATTAATATACATATGAAATACAATTAATATCATTTTTATATAGGTCAACCTCCTCAGGGACGTACATGATATGGACCATGGAGGTACAAATATGAAGAATATGGTTTTGGAAGTGGAGGATCGTGGAGGTGCGAATATTGAAGCTGAAGATTATGATCCCATGGAAGATGACAATCATGCGCTAGATAAAACATTTGAAGATGATTTTACTAATACATTGATCCATGACACATTTGGTATCGGTGCAGCTGATGATGATGTTGATTTCATCCATGATCACGATTGATAGTTAGTCGATGATGTTCCTGACGCAGTTTTTATTGAAGAAGAAGAAGAAGATGATTACAATGATGATGCTACTTATGATGATGATGATGATGATGATGATGATGATGATGATGATGATGATGATGATGATGATGATATGATGGTGATGGTGGTGGTGGTGGTGGTGGTGGTGGTGGTGGTGGTGGTGGTGGTGGTGGTGGTGTCGATGATGACAATGATGGTGGTGGTGATGATGTCGACGACGATGACGATCATGTTGATGAGTTGGATGAAGAAGAAGATCAATGACATGAATGAAATGTATAGTTATGTGATCACTACTTAATATATTTAATAGTGATTTATTGATAGAAATGTACATTTTTGTGATCAATGCTTAATCTATTTAATATTGAATTCTTGATAGAAATGTACAGTTATGCGATCAATTCTTAATCTAATTAATTTGAGATGTACCTTTTAATGTTTTTAATTCATATGGGATGCTTATGGTTTTTAATGTACTTACTATGTAATTTTGAGTATATGTATCATGAATTTGTTATCTAACATAAGATAATTGAATTATATATGTAGGAACCCAAACCCCTTTCACGAGCATCCCACATAGTCTCATGGATTGACGGGTATAATTCAATACACCCTATAGAGATTAATGTCTTTTGAAATTTGCAAAATATCTCACATTATTACTTGTTATATCTCTTATTTGATGGAGTGGAGGTAGCAATAAATAGGTATTTGTCAGATGTGTCTTCATCGAGCGAAGGAAACATAGGAATGGAAGAAGAGAGTGAGACATGTAGTATGTCTTAATTAGGGAGATCAACTAGAGGTCAAAAGACTAGAAGGAAATTCAATAAACACATGAAATTTTTCCTTTCTCAAGGGGGGTAATGTTCTTATGATGATGAGAGTAAAGGTGACATCGAGGTGCCCTTTAGGTACCAACATCTACAAAAACAATGGGTCCCCAAGGAACTTCCTCCAATAAACATTGATTTTAGTGTTAAAGAAAAGATATATCACATAGCACCATCGTCATTACATGGTTTGGGCCTATTTTCCATGGATGGCATAAAGGTCTCTTACAACAAAGTTGTCAAATTGATGGAGTATGTTGGACCTTGTTACGATTACAAAATTTGGATACAGATTGTTCGATATAAAAAAAATATGTGTAGGTATGCACTCTCAACAAATTATATTCAACAAAATTACAATGAACAAAGTAAAAGACTGGCTATATACATTGACGATAGGAAAAAATATCAGGCAACATTATAGGTTTTATAAATAGTACGCGAGCTATGTCAAATATCAAGCAACCCAATTGCATATTTGAGGCTCGTGAGGAAAATCATGTATTTGTATGTGCGATAAAATCAATCCATAAAGGGGAAGAGCAACTTATTGATTACAATTTGAATCACATAGATACAAATGATGTCACTATCATGGGGGTGTAGGTACGTATTATTTACAATTAAATAATTGATTTTTTTTGCTAACATTTTTATATTTGAGTTCTTTTGTAATGTTGAATCTAATCCTTCTAGGAAAGGATATTCATCCAAACAAACTACTACAAACAAGCCCTCCAAAACCAGCCATGTCTAGAGAGTCTCCTCACCATCCACCTCATCTCCATCATCATCTTCTAATGAAATTTATTTTTCTAGTACTTTCTAATGAAATTTATTAATCTAGTCCTTTCTAATTATTGGTTAACTTTAAATAATAATACACGATATGGAGCAGCTAAACCAATGATCTAGTCCTTTCTTATTCTTCAGCACATGTCAATGATCATATGTTATTACTGCCTCAGATGATGACAAGCCCAAATGTACTACTACCTAGAATGTCAGCAACATGCAATATGGCCACAGACGCCATGGAACCACCTACTGGTACATAGATTTTATTTTCTCTCTCATTATTTATATGTTTATTTCCTGTGAAGTATTCTTTCTTGAGGGAACTTCGTAATAGTTTCAATTTATGCAACAGGAGATGCATCACATGATGAGGAATTTCCTGGATGTACTCCTATTCCTAGTATGAGAATGGTGAAGGATTGCATGTTGCTTTTGAGCGATGAAGAAGGAGTTCCCTTGAAAGTAGCCAAACTTCCAGGTACTTTAAAGATTGGACCTTTCTTTTAATATACAATTGTATGTTAATTACACATTGAATTCAATATTAGAATCTTACATCTATTATCTTCTTATTTTAACAATTATAACCTTCGACTAATGGTCCCACGATTATTTTGCAAGTAATGTTGTTTTTTAGGATAAACTTAATGATGAGTGTTTGCGGATATTTGGGCCCACCATTCGTAAATGGTGGAACATCATATCTTACCTAAACCCCCAATCCAATATTTTGATTTCATATCATTGCTAGGATAGTTTTCCTTTCATCCATTTCTTGAACTATATTAAAGATAAGTTCACTTCATTTGTGAATCTAACAGTGTTTTTTTTCTTAAAAGGTGGAATGTCCAAGATAAAAAGTTAAAGGATAATCTCATAGAGAGTATGACAAAGTTATTTGGACCTCATGCATTTGAGAAAAACAAGCTCCTTGAGAAAGTTGGGTTATGTTTGAAGTATATTAGGGACCAGTACAGGAGTACATTAACAAACAACCCAAAGTACAAGCGTCCCCCCCTACATTCCTGATATAGAGTGGCAAAATATTATTTTGGATGGGAAGGAGAGAAGCAAAATAAAAAAAGGAAATATACCACCAGACAACAAAAGAAGGTATGTGATACTGTTAGGAATGTAATTATGTACTAAATACTCTTTATATT
This sequence comes from Thuja plicata, assembly GCA_018584345.1. Taxonomy (NCBI): domain Eukaryota; kingdom Viridiplantae; phylum Streptophyta; class Pinopsida; order Cupressales; family Cupressaceae; genus Thuja; species Thuja plicata. The sequence continues at coordinate 2,050,462 of MU224863.1, read as the reverse complement.
TATATGAACTAACATATTTCAAAATTTTCATAGATTTCCTGACACATCAAGGGCAACAAAGGCAAGACTAGAAAAGCACAAGAAACACAAGTTTGGCTCTGGTGGTTATTTGAAACTTGTTGCACGAGTTGTAAGTCTTAGTAAATGAAAAACCGTATGTAAATATTTATAATTTGCAATAAAATTTGTTTTGATGTAACAATGAAATAAAAAATCATGATACCAAGCAAAAATGCAGGGCGCGAAGTTCAATACAAGTCTCTCAAAAGAGTACAAGAGAATTGGCTACCAACAAGGCTATAGAGTTGTGGTTAAATGAATACAAGAAATGAGTGCACAAGATTCTACTGATGGATTTGTCGTGGTAAGTAAGCTAAATGATGATTTTTTTAAATTGAATAATTTACCAATTAGTTTATTTGATGTTAAGTTCCAACATAAAGTGATTATATTTGTTTTAAGTAAGCAAACAATGATAAAAATGTGTATGAAATTGGAATGTAGCCTGCCAATTCTGGTACACCACCTGTGCATGATGAAGTTGGTTCAGGTGCACATCACAGTGATGGAGGTATACATTTTCTATTCAAATTTTTATATGTAATTATTAATACAAGTAAACATCTTAAATTGATTGGTGTAGTAATACAAATTTAATTGCAATAGGTGTTTGGATTAATGTAACATTTTGTATTGCAGTTGTAGAGGATGTAGAGGTCAGTGTTCATGAGCACATTAAGGTTGAGGCCAGACAAAATTAACTGGAAGTTGACGATGTGACAAGATCAGGTAAAGAGTTCCATAGTTATGCTCTTTAAAGTATTGAAATACTTGTAACAAATTATAATAAATTGTTTTTAATTTAACCCTTATATTTGTTATTGTAGAGGACCCCCCTTTGCATCAATAGAGAACTAGGCATGCATTGAGATCTGATGTGAGGGGAGATAATCATGATGACACCGGTGTTCCTCTTCAAGTTTTCTTTAAATCAAGGAATTTAAAGAAAAAAAGAGATGATTGTCATCTATGCATCTTAATTGATAATAAATGATTTTTATGTAACAACATCTTTAATTATGTGCTATTGAACGTTCATAAATTATATAATGTGCTAAGATTTTGTTTCTTTTACTTCTACCAATAGAAGCTTGAAGAATGTTTCAATTAGGAAAATTTGTTGCTTTGTGGCCAAACTTGTCACATCTATAGCATTGTACCTTAGAGAAATCTTTCTTTTGGAATTTATTGTTTGGATAGTCTCTCCCTCTCCATCCATTATTGTGAGAATTTCCTTATTGATTGTTTTGATAATCTCTTCCTCTCAATGTTGAACTATGATGTCTCTGTGATTTACGTAGGCAAGGCCATCACTGATGAGCCCCCGAGGCATTACGTTAGGCCCTTAGGTTTTGCAATTTTGTGTCACCCATAAACTTTACACTTCTTCCTGATTTTGTATATACTTTTCCCCTCTTTTATATTCCATTTGTATCTACATTCTGAATTATATAGCTAAGTTATTAATAAGGATAATCTTTTTCCTCGTGAATCTCAATTTTGAGGGATCTTATGTTGTGCATCGAGTTGTGTAGAGATCTATGCAGGTGTAAGAATTTATGGGGAAAGATTAATACAATATAGAAATGAGGAAGAGAAGCTCACGTATGCGACAAAATGTTATGATTGTTATTTGAATATTAAGGCAAGATATTGTTTAAAGTTATTTCATTTCCTTCTTGTACTATAGACAAGCATTATAAAAAGTAGGATCTTAAATTATTGGTTTAGTTATAATGGTATGCTATTTAAAAATATATATATATAAATAGTTAAGTTTGGTGTACGATAAGTATGCTATGTAATGTCCAATCTAGTATCTTAAATGTGGGCATTGCAGTTACAAAACTCATTGAATTTTACAATTTTTGATGATCCTCTTTGTATTGACAGTGACCATTTTTCTAATTTTATGCTATCCATATCAATGTAGTGGTCTTCTCTCTTCATAATGTTATGACTTCTCCTAGTTGCATCTTTTAGCTTAACACTGCTTGAACCTCATTGCTTCTTTAAATCCTAATGATCTCCATGTTTTCATGACAAAACATGGTGAAATGTTCAAACACCATGGTGATTTCTATGCATATTGGATCATGGCTTATTCATTGTTCTTGCATTGTCATTTAGCTCTATTTGATTAGTATTTCATTTCATGGTGGAACACTGTTATAACATCATTTGAATATTTTTTTTGTCTTTACATTGCTATGACCTATAAATGTGCTTTGATTTTGATGCCCTTTGAGAGGTTTCTTATCTTTTTGAAAGTGTGATTTATATTCTATGCATTGAGATCTTTTCCCTTATTGTATTGACTGCATTTCTCTATAACAACAACCTTGGTATTGACTACTCCATCTCTGTCATTTGAAAACCTTCTTAGCATTTGCCTTCATCTCATTTCACTATGATTGTCCCTACTACCTTTGGACTATCACTTTGATGTCTTTTAGAAACACTATCATGACCATGCTCTCTATGGGGTGTCATTGAATGTTACTCTCATGATATACACTATTGATTGATGCTCACATTTTGGATATAATTCATGATCTTTGGCTTTAAATATGACTAGAAGATGTTTCCTATTTTTCTCTTACTTCATAGCATTGGCATAGAATTGAACTTAGTATTCATGTAAATGATGGACCCACCTATTTAAAATTGAGATATACTTCAGTCTTGCTGACCGTGTCCATCATTTCATATGATAAATTCACTTCTTTTTCCTCTTTTGAAAGCACTGTATTTTTATTATTTTCCATGACATCATGGGATTTTCCATGACATAATTTGGAAATACATGACAATATTGAAAATTAGTACGTTCCTCATCTTAATTGTGTTGCTCATTGTTTGTCTTTACCACTATATTGTTTACACCTCATTTTCCTTGCCATTGCAAAAAAAACATTGGATAGTGACGAACATAAATGAAATTGATAATAAGGCATGAAGAACCATGGTAAGTTTAGAAGCAAATTACAACACCAAGTATGCCAAGATAGTGAAAGAAAAACCACGGCTCATGTCAAATATACATAATATCTATAGTAAAAAATAGGTTGAAGTTTTTACCAATCCACACACAAGTCACGATATGTGACATTTCTAAACTCATTCACTAAGGGTTTCTTATACCAAACCATAGCCTTGAAGCCCAATAACGATACATATCTTTAAAAATACAAAGGCTATGGTTCACGGATTGAGATAAAATATGCATAGAGGAAACCTTTTTTTCTTTTTGTATGATGATGCACATTGTAAAAAAAGAAACAAATTTGTAAAAAAATATGTGTGGCTTTGAACATTAAGGTCACGACAAAATCACAGTCCACAAGAAACTATGCAAAGAGTTCATTTCATGGAAGAAAGAAGATGTTTTCTACATAGAAAAGGATGTACCTATGAATTCTAGGTATGTGTTGTATGTACCACTTTTCATGGCTTCATGGCATTCAAATTCCAAGGCAAGGGGTCAGCTTCTGCGCACAGAGCTACACCCTTTGGGGCACTGCTTTTGCATGATAAAATGCAAATGAATTTGATCATTTGTCTTTTTTTCTCATAAATAATTGATTCACCTTAAAGATACATATTGTTAGAGCAACGAATAAGTACATGGGACCTTCTGTATCTTTAAGGGAACCATTTCTTCATCGATACACCAAGAAAAAATTTAGGGCTCTGAGTTCAATAGATGATGATTATGATGAAGAAGATTTGAAAATGTTTATTTGATGATGATTATGAAGAAGAAGATTTGAAAATGTTCATTTGATGATGATTATGAAGAAGATTTGAAATTGTTGCACCAATTTGAATTGGATCAATCATCATTTTCAAATCTTCTTCATCAATCATCATCAACCATTTTCCAAGAGCAACACCTTTCTCTTTATGAATCTCGGTTTACATTTCCCTGTAATCCTGATGCAAAATGTTTCCATGAAGTACGTCAGGGGTATAATGCATTCAAGCAAAAGGCTCTGGAGGCTGCTAAGTCTTTTGTACCAAAAAACACCTTTTTCTTGGTGATGATCCTACACAGTTCCACATAGACAAGACATGTTCCTTGGAAGGTTTTTAATCTCACAATAGCTAAGAAACATAAATGCAGGCATCATGGTTCCAATTCTTTGGAGACACAATATAATTGAGTGGTATACCCAGATGATGTAGTGCAACTACTACTCCTCCAGTTTGAAGTTGACACTGTAGGATCCAAAAACCATCCTTATATATGGTTTTTGGACCCTACAGTGTCAACTTATAATTGGAGTAGTGGTTGTGTTGCATGGTCTGGGAATACCACTCAATTATGTTGTGTCCTCAAAGAATTATGACCATGATGCCTACATTTATGTATCTCAGTTGTTGTGTTCTAGGACCCCTTATGACTCCTTATGACCCTTTACAACCTCTAAGAATACATATTAGAGGTTGTAAGGGGTCATAAGATGCTCCTAGGAGGGGCCAGATGAGCTTCCACCTTCATGTTGTTGGCCATGTTAAGTAGAGAATGTTAAACTATTCTCGAAACAAAGAGAAGCTCAATATTTCAAGTATTTCAGTGATTATTCTTGATGATCGACAAGTATAAGTCTTCCAGGCCTTACCCAGTAGCTAGGACTAAAGATAGCAGAGCTCAAGAGACCATAATATTTGGTCTCTGTCTTTGGTCCATATGATTAAGGAAACATTTTACCTTTTGTTAGCTCATCAAATGTGGTGATCTAAAATAATTTAATAGATAATATTTTAATGTATAGCATACATTATTTAAGTTTGATGCTACACGAATTTATCTATTTCCCACACTTGTCGACTATGGGGATAACGATAAATAAGCATCCCACCCATGTCTTGAGTAATGTAGGCCATGGGAGATGCTTCATTATCCCTATCCTCGTAGTTGACAAGTGTGTGAAGTAGATAAATTCATCTAAAGTTAACTTAAATAATATACGTTATGATGAAAATATTCTATTAAATTATTTCAAATCCCCATATTTGATGAGCTAATGAAAGGTAAACTATTTTGTCAGTAATATGGACCAAAGACGGAGACCAATTTTAATGGTCTCTTGAGCTTTGTTATCTTTAGTACACCTCCCCATCGCTATTTCAACGCATATGATAACTATTCCGACAGAGACATTATACTAACGACAGTGACTCCGTCAGAACTGTCTCCGGATCACCGTCTGTATATCTAAATTTATGACGTCCATGTTCGACGGTGATGCTATACTAACAACAGTCCTACCATCAAAAATGTTTCTAGACAACCATTGGGGAATCTTCATTGTCGACATCATTGTCCGATGGAGATGCTATAGTAATGATGGGACCACCGTCAAAAATATCACTGGATAACCGTAAGAAGGCTAAACTTCTAACAAGTGTAGTGTCGAAAAGTTTCATATAAATTATGTTTTTTTTGTCATGGTTTCTGACGGTTAGGGACGTTGACATAGCGACAACTAACATCTTCATAGAAATTTGTGACAAAATAGCTCCGACAATGGTGTATGTTGGATAATCAACATATAGGCATTGAATATTTGACAGAGAGTCATCGGAATGTGGCCTCAAATGTACTAGTGTAGTGTCCTCACTGGTAAGTGTTTGACTTGTAACCAAATCGGGCATCAATCTTTTAGATGTCCTGAGAAGCTTGGCATGAATAGACAAGGAGGAGATAGAAGAGTGTAGTTGAACCAAGAGGATGACAATCAAAGTGTGTCTTCTTATTACACCACCACTTCAAGGCCTACAAATCTAGAACAAGGAGAATGTCTCATTATGAAAAGGACACTCCTAAGGGTAACTACCACTTTAGAGCCACCTTAGAGGAAGTCATTGTTCATAATAAGTTGCAAGGCGAACAATAAGGTATGTAAATTTATTGTAGACTTTGGATTCAGTGATAATATTTCATCTAGAGAGTTGGTTGATAAATTAAAGTTACAAACAATCCCTCATCCATTCCCTTATAGAGCCTCATGGTTGAAAAAAGAGAAACAAACCCTCATTTGTGAACAAGTTTGGGTAGAATTCAATATAGGAGAATATGTTGACAGATTTTCATGTGATACCATTGAGATGGATGCATGCCACTTATTGTTAGGAAGGCTCAGGCAATTTGATGTGAATGCCAAACATGATGCAAAAACCAATGTGTATATTATAACCAAGGGTGGAGTTGAATATGTTATGAATCCACTTCCTAATGATGGGAAAGAGAAGCATGTGGTTAGTAGTGTCTTGTGTGTTGGGGAGAAATAATTCATGAATGTGTTGAAGGAAAAGGATACACCTTGTTTTTCTTTAGTTGTGAGACCCCAAAAGACAACCCTAAAGGAACCAAAGGTCAAAGACACTAGTAGAGATGTAGGTCCTAAAGAGGTTAAAGAATTGTTGGATCAATATAAGGGTCTGATTGCAAAAATTAAACCAAGTACTTTACCACCTCATAGGGAAGTGATTCATTGTATAGACCTCATACCAGGGGCTACCCTTCCAAACAAGGCAGCATACAAAATGACCCCTGAACAGAATCAAGAAATAGTGAGATAGATTAAGGAAATGTTGTCTAAAGGGATCATTAGGAAGAGTGTCATTCCTTGTGCATTCCATGCAGTACTAGCACCTAAGAAGGAAGGTACATCCAAACTATCTACATATTCTAGGGAAATCAATAGGATAACTATCATATATAGGTTTCCTATGCCTAGAATAAAGGATATAATGGATTGTTTAGGGGTTGCAATCTATTACTCCAAAGTGGATCTAAAAGTTGGTTACCATCATATAAGGATCAGAGGTGGATATGAGTGTAAAATAGGTTTCAAGACCACAAAGGGTCTTTATTGTAGGATTTGAGAAATACAAATCCACAGAATGCCAAGAATACCTGCATGCAAATAACCTGTTACAAGAGAGAACCAGAAGGAGGAAAAAGCAGAACTCAAAAGTTGCTCAGAAAGTGAGAGAAAAATTATAATATGAATTAATGAAAAAAGAATTACAAGGTTCAACCTATAAAGGTGAACAAAACCCTAAAGCCTAAAAAAGCTAGGTTGCATATTAATAATTAACAAAAGAATTAATTATTAATGCACCTAAGAGAAAGCTTAAGCACTAAAGAGTAATAACTTAATTAATTAAATCGACATGATTTAATTAATAAGAAAACTAATGATTACTCTAACACCCCCCCTTAAGCTAAGCGCAGGGGGTAAGCTAACCTAGCACAGCTATGAAAGCGGGAAAAAGGGTCCCGGCAACAAGGCCTGATCAGGTACCCAATACAAGGAAATCTCTGTAAACCGGAGACAAAGAAGAAAACCTAGTGGGAAAAACCCCTCTCCAAAAAGAGATAGAAAAATGCAGAAAAGAAATAGCTCAAGAGACTCTCTCAAGACCATAAGTACAAAAGAAATAGCTCAAGAGACTCTCTCAAGACCATAAGTACAATCAGCCCCCCCATGAGAGAGGGATGAGACACTAAAGTCCCCCCAAAATGAAGAAACTCCTGTCACAATAGTAGATGCCTGATGTAGAATCCAAAAGAAGATACTGAAGCGGTAAATGATATTCCTCCCCTTGGGAAGAAATAAATCCAAAGGACGATGTCGAAGAAACCCTGTGAAGAGTGATGAACCAATCTGTCTCAGGATGTGTGCCATGATTGGATGCTGAAGAATCTCTTTGTCTGAACTGAAACAAATGATGCCAAATCCAAACTGATGTGGAGAATCCTGA
>MU224863.1:2019644-2040951 GCA_018584345.1 Thuja plicata | reverse complement strand
AAACCCTAAAGCCTAAAAAAGCTAGGTTGCACATTAATAATTAATAAAAGAATTAATTATTAATGCACCTAAGAGAAAGCTTAAGCACTAAAGAGTAATAACTTAATTAATTAAATCAACATGATTTCATTAATAAGCAAACTAATTATTACTCTAACATTTATGAGTGGCTTGTAATTCCTTTTGGTCTCTCAAATGCTCCAAGCACTTTTATGACGCTTATGAATGAAGTATTAAATTCTTTTCTCAATAAGTTTATTGTTGTATCTCTTGATGATATTCTAATTTTTAGCAGGAACAAGGATGAACATCTCAAGCATTTGGACATGGTATTGAAGAAGTTCCATGAGGAACATTTGAAGATAAATTTAGAGAAGTGTGTTCCGTCAAGAAGAGCTTGTATTCTTAGGATTTGTAATATCCAAGAATAGCCTCAAGATGGATCTATCTAAGGTTGAAGCCATCCTCAATTGGCCACCTCCTACTATTGCTTCAGAGGTAAAAAAATTTCATTGTTTATGTAGTTTCTATAGGAAATTTATCATAAATTTAAGTGGTATGTGTACTCTTGACATCAATACTATTAAAGGTGGAAGAAATGCATTTTTATATGGACTAATGAGTCTTTTGAGTTTCTGAAGAAAAAGATTGAAAAACAACCCATCTTGGTTCTGCCAAACTTTCACAAAGTCTTCACAGTGGAATGTGATGCAAGCAACAAGGCTATTGATAGGGTGTTGAGCCAAGAAGGGAGACCAGTTGCCTTCTTCAGTGAGAAATTGAATGAAGATAAGTAGAAATATTCAACCTATGATCTTGAACTTTATGCAATGGTGCAGTCACTAAGAAAATGGAGACATTATTTGTTACCCAAATAATTCATTGTTTTTACTGACAATCATGCTTTTAGTTTTCTAAACAGACAAGAGAAACTTAACCATAGACATGTGAAATAGATGGAATTTTTGCAATCTTACACCTTTACTATCAAACATAAGAAAGGGATTGTGAATAAGGTTGATGATTATCTTAGTAGAAGAAATTTAACCATTCAATCTATTCAGTTAGAAAGTGTTAGGGTTCATGCTATGAAGGACATGTATTCCATAGATGATGACTTCAAGGAAGCTTATCAGGTTTGTACCAAGATGACAATGAGATATCACATTAATTTCTCAGAGTTCCTTGTTCAGGATGGATTACTTTTCAAAGACAGTCTATTGTGTGTGCCAAAAGGATCCATTAGGGAAAACATCATCAAGGAGAAGCATTGTGGAAGTTTAGCAGGGCACTTTGGAGTGGATAAAGCACTAGAACTTGTCAAGAGATTCTATCATTGGCCCAAGTTGCAGACAGATGTCAGAAGATTTGTAGAGATTTTTTTGGTTTGTCAATAAGCCAAGGGTCACACATCAAATTCAAGATTGTACACTTCATTTCCTATCCCTTCAAAGCTATTGGATACAATAAGTATGGACTTTGTCTTAGGCCTACCTAAGACCAAATCTAGATTTGACAGTATCTATGCAATAGTGGTTATATTTTCTAAAATGGCACACTTTATACCATGTAGAACAACTCATGATGCATCTCACATAGTTGGGTTATTCTTTAAGGAAGTTGTTAGACTTAATGGCTTATCCTTGTCAATCATATCTGATAGCGACCCTAAGTTTTGGGACATTTTTTGAGAACACTATGGAGAAATTTGGGAACAAATATATCTCTATCATCTGCATATCATCCATAATTTGATGGTTAGACAGAAGTGATCAATATGTCTCTTGGGAACCTTTTGAGATGTTTAACTCAAGAACATGGAGTCACTTGGGATTCCATACTTGCCCAAGTAGAGTTCTGTTACAATGATTCAGTCAATAGGAGTATTGGTTTGACCCCTTTCCAGATTGTGTATGGTGTTCACCCTAGAGGTGTGTTAGAACTCAGAGATGTGATGGATATGGAGAAGAGAAGTGCATTAGCAAAGGAATTTGCAGAAGTAATGAAGGATATCCATGAAAAAGTGCAAACAAAGTTGCGACATACCACTTAAAAGTATAAAGAGCATGCAGACAAAAGATGAGGGATGTGCAATTCAAAGTGGGAGATATGGTGATGATTCACCTTAAGAAAGAAAGGATACCCAAGGAAAAATACACTAAACTCATGGTAAAAAATATTGGTCCTTTCAAAATCTTGAAGAAGTGTGGAAACAACACTTACAAGATTAATTTCCCATCTCATATTGGTCTATCTCCTATTTTTAATATTGCTTACATATATGATTATAAAGGTCTTGTTAGTGATGATTGTGTTGTAGGTAATTTATATCCTCTGCAAGACAAATATTTGAATGATCTACCTACATTAGACCCTCCTAAGATTGAAAGCATTCTAGACAAAAGAGTGAGCAAGAAAACTAGGAGAACCACTTACTATGAATACTTGGCAAAGTGGAAACATCAACCTATGGTGGATGCTACTTGGATGACCCCTGAAGATATTCAAAAAATAGGCTTTCAACTTGAATGCTTTCCAACTCAAGAGACTTGAGTTCATTTTGTCTTGAGGAGTATGGTGCAGGGCACCCAAGCTTATCTAGTTGATTTCTTTTGCATTGTAATAAGGATTGATCCTTGTGATCATCTCACTTGTGTCTTGATCCATTTGTTTTCTCCTTTTGATTCACCCATTTTGGGCTAGTTTTCTCCCTAAAGAAAAGTTGGGGAAATATAATACCCCACCAAGAACCCTTAGAAAGAGGTCAAAACACTCATCAAAATATGTATAATATTTATTTTTTAAACAATAATGTACTCTATTAATTAAAGAAAAAATGTATAGTCCTACTTGTTATATCATAAGACAAGAAATCAAGAGGAAATAAATCTACCTAGAATGATAGATTCTTATAGTGCTCAAATAAAAAACATAAATCCCATAGCATGTTGGAGTATCACTTTCCTAATTCTACATTGTAGTCATTGTGCCCTAATACCTGTAACTGTATACATGCCTTCAAAACTAGATGCATGATATAATATATCTTGAGAGATAGATATATGGTCATTAAAATAAGCCACATCAATATCTTAGCTACATAAATTAGAATAAAGCTATAACTAGATTATTAAAGCATGAGGGAGAATCAAATATCTTCAAAGAGTTATAAAATTTAATTTAAATCTTTTAAAGACAAGTCCTAAGGGCAAGACCTACATCATGCACAAAGAGTTTGTATTTTTACTCTTTCAATTTCAAACAATCAATTATAAAATAATGAAAGTGGGTATTCAACCCTTTCCAGGGCCCAATTTTGCAAACATCTACATCGTCGGCAGCTAACCACTTAGGTGGAACAAAGAAGACACCCTATCTAGTTTAGTTACATAGATTAGTCACACATAGACCTACTTAAACATTTCTCCAATGACCTAAACATAAATTCCCAATCATATAAACCAAATATTCATTTAATTGAATATATTTTTATTGATTATGTATAGTATATACAAGACACCAATCATAAGTTGTATCACAAATTTAGAAATGGTCTGATATTGCACCATCCTAAAAAGTAAACACCCTTATTAAGCACTCATTTTTAGCCCCAATTAAGTATGTATGGGTTCCCACATTGATTTCATGTCTTTTTAGCCCTTCTGCATCATTCAAATCAATATTATTTGTTCAAAACTTGAGAATGAATCTTTATTCTCTGCACATTTTCCCATTTTCCACCCATTCACATGCTTCATACATCCATCTTGGTCTTTTACATGCATTTTTAGCTTTCGGGAACTGCCCTTGTTTCCTGACTGACCATGGATTCCACATCTCCTCCTGGGAAAATAATCGGTGGTTCTGAGCTTAATTTCTTAAAACCTATTTAGAATAGGCCAACTTTTCTGACCTAGCTGACCTATCCCTTGGTCATTTCTATTTATTTGGATCTAGACCCAATTTAAGTTTTTTCCCCCTAGATGCACAATTGAGGTTGGCCTCCGCAAATATGAGCCCCAAAATGTGTATATAAGGAGACCTCTTCCTCTCATTTTCACATCCATTATTATTATCCATTATTATGAGCATCCATTATTATGATCCACAAGAAAGCAAGAAAGCAAGCATCCATTGAAGGCATCCATTATCAAGCATTCAAGTCCATCAAGCATTCAATCCATTAAGCATTTCAAGTATTCATGAAAGCCATTTCCTCCCAAGATCTAGCTTCTTTCCCCATCAGAGGCCAAGACATCAAGGGGGGAGATCTACATTCATCAAGCCTTCTTCTTCTCTTTCTTCTTCAATCCAACATTGAGGCAAACTAAAACATCCATCATTCAAGGGTTTGGTTTCATGATTTCTTATTGGGTTTTTGTGGAGTCCAAGCTACTACATCAACACTTGTGATCATCTCCAAAGAGGCATTGCATCATTGAGGTATAAGGTCATTCATGTTTCAGATCTAGATTAAATTTCATATTTCCTTATGCAATCTCTATTTTATTTCAAGGTTAATTCCTATACAAGGGCTTGACCAAGGAAATCTCCTTTCCACAAACAATTTCCCCTTTTTAATGGTGTGTAGGTGCATATTTCAGAATTGCAGATCCATAATTTTTGGGAATCTGACTTAGGAGAAATTCTAGATCAGGGTGCAACAGGTCTCAAACCTCAAAGACTAGGTCAAGATTCTTGGACTAGGTCATCCATGTCAAGCTATTCTTTTTGCAGATTCAGTTTGGCAGTTCAGAAGTCTTAGATCTCAGGGTTTCAGATCTAGAGTTGTTTCAGATTTTAATGAAGTTCTATCAGTTAAAATTTTGGTTCCAAGAACAGTCTTCCTCTCCTAGCCATCAAGGTGAGTGCATCATTCTTCTTTGTTCTTTGCACTTATCTTTATGCCTCATATATGATACTAAATCTTGTAAATTATCTCAGTCATAGCTTCATATTTGCATACTTTATCTCCACTTTACATTTTATCTTTAAAGGAATCCATTTTCCCAAGTTGCATTCTATCTTCAAATTCAAGTCTTTCATTAGCACCCCTTCATCCTTGGGTAGTGTTGATCTGATTTGGGGCTTGAGGGAGAATCCTTTGGGGAGATATTCTTAATGTAAAATTCACTAATAAAATTGGGTTAATGAGTTTACAATCAACATACATTAACAAACAAAAGATCAATTAAAAGACACCTAATTTGTTATTGTACATTTTGGTGAGCCCAACTTCTTACATCTCCATTTTTATTTTGGTGTTAGATGCGCTTTCTATGCATTTACATATCTTGATTTTTTTGTATGCACTTCATTTATATCTTAGATCTTCCTTCCATTGTTGCATTCTTAGTCACTTAGATCTAATATAGCTACATTCATGCTTCCAAGAAAACAAAAAATATAAAAAAAAATTATTTCATTTCATGCACTAAATATTTATCATTAGAATTCATTTCTTGTTTATGCATTTATATTGATCTAAAATATAAAAACAAAATTTCATCCCATGTATGTTTTTCTTTTCAATTAGTCTTAAAATGTATCTATTTTCTCAAGGTGATAGTGGTCTACCTTCCCTTTTATCACTTTATCCTTATCCTAAAGATTCCCCTCTCCATGAGGCCATATCAGTGCAAGAAGATGTTCTTAACCCTTCTTTCAATAATATTTCTCTTTCGAGAGAAGTGTTGAAGATTGATGTTAACTCTTCTCTTGATATGTGCTTCCCCCATGAGAATAATTTTCAAAATTCCCTCTAATATAACACCTTGCCTTCTAGGAATGAAGCTTTGATGAATTATGATTGTACTTATCCTAAAGTTTGTAAAGATCTCACTATTTGGGATGAACTACTAGATGATAATGTTGACTATTTTCTCCCTCATGAAACAACCTTGGTCCAAGAATATTATATAATGGTTGACATTTCTTCCACTTCCTCTAAAGATGACACATTAATGCTTGTAATTTCTCCTTCTCCTAAGACATACCCACTTTATGAGGATATTTTAGATCAAGAGGAAGACATTATCAATACTTTCCTTCATAACACCTTGCCTTCATTTGAAATTCCTTCTAGTGATGAGGCATTAAAGGAAGTCCCTAATACCTATTCTAAGGACACCTTGGAAAAAGAGTATAATATCACTTTCCTTAATGCTCTCCCTTCTAGTAATGAACCTATGAAGACTCAAGCATGTGATCAAGCCAATTTTGTCAATATTCATGCTCCACCTATGATAGTCAACAAGCCTATGATAACTATTAAAGAATACTCTCAATCAAATTCCTCTCAAACTCCTAATATATCTATGATCACTGTTAAAGTTTATCCTCAATCTACTCCTCAAATTTTCACTACATCTATGATTACGATTAAGGGATATACTCCTCAAAGTTATTTTCAAACTCTGATCAAGGCTATTGTGACTGTGAAAGGAACACCTAGAATTCCTTTGGATTTTCTTAGAGATTATCATGTGGTGTCTCACACCTATCGTACAAGAAATAATCCTCAACCTACTAATCTGGTTCTTCCTACTTCTCTCCCACCTTCTCAACTCGTTCTTCCCCCTCCACCTCGTCTTCGTCAAAACCTTGTAAAGGAGTATGATTTGGTAGAGCAATTGTGTAATACCCCTACCAATATTTCCCTTGGGAACTTCTTCAAACTTATCATACATATCATGAATCCTTGCAAAATATTTAACCAATCTTCCAATTCCTCCACCTAATCAAGATAACATCAATTCCTTATTGGAATGTATGCATTTTGTGCCTATCCCAGCTCAAATTGTTTTCACTCAAGATGATTTTTCTCCTAAATAAGTTCAAGATAAACATGATGCCCTTATGGTAGTTGTCCTTATCAATTGAAATCTCATTCATAGGACCTTAATTGATAATGGTTCTAGACTTAACATTTGTAGCATCGACATGTTGCATGAAATCAAAGATGATATTTCAACCATCAAACCTGATTTCATTCATATTTGTGGCTTTGACAATATTGCTAAGAAAACATTGGGCATTATTATATTACCTATTAAAGTGGGTCTGGTTATTCTAGATACTCCTATTCATGTGATTCCTGGACCTCTTTATAATCTTCTTTTGGTTAGACCTTGGTCACATACTATGCATGTTCTTTGAACTCTTTATTGCAAGGTCAAGTTTATCTACAACAATTTGATGTACACACTAAAGCTAGATGATAGACTGAATAGTTGTTTGAATATTGAATTAAGGAATAATCATGTGTCAATTGAAGAAAAATAAGACAAAAAATCTAACAATGATCCTCCTTCTACTAGTGTCCTTCCGGATGATGATTGGGGCTCCTTAGATTTCACACCAACTTATATTGGAGAATACAAAGTTCCAGACCTTCTTTATGCAATCTAAATCTGATAAAGAATCCAAAACAGCTAATCTTTCTAAGAATCATGTCACTTCTTCCACTCCTGACAAATCTCTAGAAACTGTCAATCCTAATTGTGATGACATAGTGACTAATGAAGCTCCATTAACTCTTTCTGATATGACTTCTCGTTATGGTCCTAGTTTAGGGAAACATGGATTCAATGAGAATGGTTGTGGTAAACATGAACAAGGAATTCAAGTGCATTTAGGAAACAAAGTGCATGAGCATTCTTATGGACTAGGATTTAATCCTTATAAAAAACCACAAACAATTATTGTTAACACCATCATGAATAACACTTCAAAACATGATTCAGGATACGGACATAAAAGTGTTGAGACTAGTGAGAAACCTATTGAATCATTTGGTTTTGATTCTCTTTATTTGTCCACAACCTCTCCTTCATTATCTAACATTTTTTCTCCATTTACTTTTAATCAAGAGATTATTTTTCCTAAACTTCTTCATGCTAAGGTGATTACTAGACCTAAACACAAAAATAAGCATATTCAACATCTTATGAATCTCCCTTTCTGCATGTATCACTGATATCATGATCACTCTACTAATGAATGTCAATATTTACATTACAAAATTAAACAACTCATTGATAACATTATTATTTGTATATCATATCACAATGAGTTATTTTTCAATACTGATTTTTCTAAATAGCATCTAGGTCCCTAATATGTTTCTCTACACTGTGTAGCATTGTTAGCCTATTCCTTGGGGGTTCCTTGTCATGCATAGTGTATTACACTTTGCGAGTAGCATAATATGTCCCCTTTATCCTTGTCTCCACACTTAGGGGGAAAGGGAGCTATATCAATCTCTCTCATCTTCTTCAAGGATCCACTTTTCCCTTGGATAAGTGTTATTTATCTACTATGTGACATCCAATCTTACATAGAAATGTTGTTTTACATTAAGGATATGCATCCTTGATCATAACCTTCTTTATTGTTTGCAATTGGGTTTCCATGGTAAATAAATCCTTTATGTTGGAGACTAAACAATGTGTCATCCTTCACAAGGATCACTTTTTCACTTCTTCCATGGTATCCCTTTGCATTCATCCCTTCCATGGCCTCATAGGAGCTATGACCTCTTTGGCTTGGACTGGGTGTTTCTTGTGGATATTGTCTTGATGTTGAAACTGCTTTATCATTTCTCATCACTTCCTTAAGATGACAAAATAGTACCTATTTTTTCATCTTAAGGGGGGCATAGATACAGCCTCCCTTGCACATTTTTACATGATATACAACCAATCCCCATGAATATAATGGATCTATATCCATCCATGTGGTACACACATATAAACTAATATTCATGAATATAATGGATCCATATCCATCCATGAAGTGCACATATACAAAAATCTTCATGAATATAGTGGATCTGTATCCATTAATGAGGTGCACACATAGGAAAAGTCACCATTAGGCACATGTTTTTAGATAGAGTTGACTAGCATGAAATACAACCTACTAGAAATTTAATCCTATCTTTTGTGTGGTTCATAGTAAGATGTACAATCTTACTAGGTGAGGTAATCACCTCTCTCTCTCTCTCTCATGGATCACCTAGTGCAACATAAAATTACCTAGCTTATGTTATCCACGATTGTCTTGATCTCTCCTCCATGGTTCCATAGCATAACACACTTTGCTATTAGATTGGATCATGAAGTCTTATCTTATCTTTGATGTATGCTCTTTCTCTTTTTCAGGTGACCACTCATGTTCTTGCAATAGCTTTGTAAGAGTGATATTATTGGTTGAGATATTTTATCTAGCAAGGTCTCTTCAACTAGTTTACTTGGAATCTTATTAAGCTCTACAAAAAAAAATTTTGTTTTCTTTATCCTTGTATATGGATGTTCGAGTTGAGATCCTTAGTTTGGGGGCTTGTGTCCTTAAACTTAGTAATGTCTTATTAACTTGCAGTTTTCCCATGACCTTCAATTTTTCTCTCTTTCTTCTACTTTACCATGAGCATGAGGTGGACTCATACTCTCACTAAAGTGGAGGCTAAATGTACCATCCCAAAAACTAAGTACCCTTATTAAGTGCTCATTTTTAGCCCCATTTTAGTATGTATGGGTTCCCACATTGATTTCATATCTTTCTATCCCTTCTGCATCATTCAGATAAACATTATTTGTTCAAAACTCAAAAATGGCTCTTTCTTTTATGCATGTTTTATCCATTTTCCACCCATTCATATGATTCATGCATCCATCTTGGTCCTTTACATGCACTTTTTCCTTTTGGGAATTGCCTTAATTTCCTGTCTGACCATGGATTCTACATCTCCTCCTAGGCATATAACTAGTGGTTCCAGGCTTAATTCTTAAAATCTATTTGGACTAGGCTGACTTGGCCAACCTAGTCACTACTAGGTCGACATGGCTAAACTAGTCCTTGGATATTTCTCTTTATTGAGATCCAAACCCAATTTAGGCTTACTTCCCCTAGATGCATAATTGAGGTTGACCCCGCAAATCTAAGCCCCAAAATGTGTATATAAGGAGACCTCTTCCTCTCATTTTCACATCCATTATTATTATCCATTATTATGATCTAATACATTATTATGATCCACAAGAGATAAAGAAAGTATCCATTATCAAGCATTTAATTGCATCAAGCATCCAAGTGCAAGGAAACTATTAATCATTTCAAGTCTTCATGTAAGCCATTTTCTCCCAAGATCTAGCTTCTTTCCCCATTGGAGGCCAAGACATCAAGGAGGGAGATCTACATTCATCAAGCATTCTTCTTCTCTTTCTTCTTCAATCCAATATTTAGGCCAACTACACCATCCATCATTCAAGGGTTTGGTTTCATGATTTCCTATTAGGTTTTTTTGGAGTTCAATTTGTTACATCAACACTTGTGATCATCTCCAAAGAGGCGTTGCATCATTGAGGTATAAGGTCATTCATGTTTCAAATCTAGATTACATTTCATATTTCCTTATGCAATCTCTATTTTATTTCAAGGTTAATTCCTATACAAGGGCTTGACCAAGGAAAGCCCCTTTCCACAAACAATTTCCCCTTTTTGATCTGTGTAGGTGAAAATTTCAAAATTGTAGATCCAAAATTTTTGAGAATCTGACTCAGGAGTAGATTTGGAGCAAGGTGCACTAGGTCTCAAGCCTATAGGACTAGGTCAAGATTCTTGGACTAGGTCTCCCAATTCAACCTAGTCCTTTTGCATATTTAATTTGGCAGTTCATAAGTCTCAGATCTTAGGGTTTCAGATTTGGAGTTGTTTCATATTTTGATGAACTTCCGACAGTCAAAACTTCGGTTCAAAGCACAATCTTCCTCTCCTAGCCTTCAATTTGAGTGCATCATTCTTCTCCCTTCTTTGCACTTATCTATATGATTCATATCCGATGCTAAATCTTGTAAATTATCTCAGTCATAGCTTCAGATTTGTGTACTTTATCTCTACTTTACATTTTATCTTTAAAGGAATCCATCTTCCCGATTTTCAATCTATCTTCAAATTCAAGTCTTGCAATAGCACCCCTTCATCCTTGGGTAGTGCTGATCTAATTTGGTGCTTGAGGGAGAATCCTTTTGGGGAGATATTCCTAATGTACAATTCAGTAATAAAATTGGGTTAATGAGTTTACAATCAACTTACATTAAAAAATAAACAATCAACTCAAACACACCTAATTTTCTATTGTACAGATACAAAAGAGGTAATTTTAACACTAAAGAGTAACTCTTATAATCAATTATTGTACAAGATATAAGTGGTCTTAAGGAATTTTGTTCCAAGATCAACATAACATCTAATATAAGGCCAATACAAATAGACCATCCATGACCAATACATATACACAATATTTACACCAATTATAATTGGTTTAATCTATGTCATTATTAGATACAAGGTTGCACTTCCTATATCATTTATAGTCATCTTAGGGTCAAGGCTACCACCTTTTTATTTTTTCAAACATTGCAATAATTTATCATAATACTAACATATTTATTATTGCAAGATGACTCTCACATTATTATAAATGCAATCAGAAGCAAGGGATTGAAAATTAGAAAATCAAGAAAATTGAAAATCAAATTTGATCTTAACTCAACAAACAATTTTTTTTTACAATTAAAATCATATATAAAGAAGGGAATTATGATGCACACACTATCAACTTTCACTTTGAATGTTGCAATCATGTCATTATTTCATGACGATTCATAACGATTAATAAAGCTAAAAAATCTGTACAATGACACAAAATTATTATATTGCAAACAAATGTATTATCTCAATCCTTTCAAACATACGAGACATCTGAAACTTATGAATTTGTGGAATTCACTTAATCATTTCTATATAATTACTTCGCAGGCGTTTCCATAAGAAAGAGCCCAAGCTAAATTTTACAATCTAATAGTGGGAAATTGTGGAGACAGAATGACTACCATTGAAGTCATCTGAAGCGTTCATCAATTTTCACCACTTTACACGTCAACCTTGTTAATTGAAGTCTTATGCTCCATCCTTTTTAATCCATGACAATGTTGACAGCACAATTTTCTTGTCTTATATTCATGAATCAATATGATCTTCACACATTTTTACCTTCAAATCTCCTGGGTTTGAAGTTTCTTGATACCATTTTCTATATTTTAGAGGTGTAGAGTAGTTACCAATAGTTGTAGATCTGTTAAAAACCTACTCTGTGGTATATATTGACATCTACGCAAATGAAAAAATAGTGTAGAGAAAAATGACTATGATCCTGGGAGTAGTAAAGAAATTTCCAAAAGTTGCAGACCCGCAAATACCAACGCCCAACTGCAGAGTATTCATGGAACCAGTGATAAAAATTTGATCCATGTCATCGCCCACCAACATAAGATTCATCTTGCTGGGATCAACCCTGACAATTTCTCTCTCTTTGCATGTACTTCTGCAAGAGCAATTACAACCACAAAATTAGACAATAGTCCATATCTTTATGCTTTTGATGGATCGGGTTGGTTTCCAAATAGCATTGAAATTATAGCAACCCAATAATCTTACTTACAACTTGTATAATCCAAAAGTATGTCTAAAAAGTCTATATATTCCATGCATCTAAACTCTATAATCTCCTATTTTCCTATGGAGACCCCATTGAAATGCTTTGAGATAAAAACCATCAATACCTATTAAGGGAATAGTACTTGTGGAGCTTAAGGTGCTAGAAAATTATATTCAATGACTAAATGAATATCCCTCTTTGTTTTATAATTATCCCAGTTGAAGATCGTTCTCATATGCATAGAAAAAAAAACCCAAAAATTGGGCATACCCAAGAATTCACATGAAGAGGAAGTTTTTTTTTATGAGGGATGTAAACTATGGTGGGAACAATTATAGCAACCCAAGACAAATGTGAGTGAAAGAGAAGAAGAAAGAGACAGAACGAAAATAGGAAACAAGAAGAATAAAGTTATTTAAAGAAGCCCCAGAGAAGTTACCATTATAAGCACCCACACAGTGTGTGAATGAGCCCAATAAATGCATATTTTAAATCTGGTTTGAGTTTCCCACACTTGGATTCCCAACTGGTGTGCGTAAATCTAGAGCGAACTGCAAGGAGAGGTATAATCTGATGGTCAATGACAAGATATGTACTGAAGAGACAATGATCTGATAAAAAAATCATTAAAGACCAAAAAGACCAGAGTGAAATGCAAATAGATTCACTTAGATTTTATATGCAACCAAGCATGTAAGGAAAGAATTCCCATTTTGGAAAAATAAAAAAGGGACAAAACTTTGTTCCAGTTTAAGGACAAATTATCCCAACTGTTAATGCCATCTATCCAAATTGGAATGCTAGGTGTCTCCAAATTATGATGCATGGATGATTTAACAATTTTGAGAGAAAGATGTGCCATCATTACATGAAAAGGTGAATAAATTTTTGAAAATCTTGAAATGAGGCATCCGCCTTAAAATCTTGGAAAACCAAAAAAAAGCATTAAACATAAGTCCACATCGGCAATAACAAACTACTATGCAAAAAATGACAATCCCTTCTACCTCAACCATCTGTTGATGACATACTGTTAGGATTAGGTAATACTGAGAGGGGGGTGAATCAGTATTACAACACTTAAAATAAACTTTGAACCAATTCCACATAAAACATAAGCATACTGAAATCAAAGGAACATAAACAAATTACGCAGTACTCATAACAACATTATTTGTTGTCAAGGAAACTCTAGCCAAGGGAAAACCCCGGTGGGGATGATGCCCACAAGCATGTACTAAATTATAATGTCCTTGTTAGGAGACCTAGCCCTGTTAGAAGCTGAATATTACATGGTACAATTCCTTGTTAGAGGAATAACAACCCTGTTAAAGGTATACAAAACCCTGTTAGGGGCCAACTGAGATTACAGCTCTTACAATATATTTTTGTTACACAGTGTTCTCAGTAATGAACAAAACAAGCATCAACAATTCTTAGATAGTTCCTGTTATAGCTCTTCAATGATCTCTGTCATCCTCTACTCTGTTATTCGCATCTCCCAAAACCATATCATATCCATCACACACTTCACTCTACAAAATATCTTCATATACATACATACATATATATATATATATATATATATATATATATATATATATATATATGTATATATATCTTTGCTAAGTCGGCTCTTTAGCTAAATATTACAAAGTCGGCTCTCAATACAAAATACATTTGATAAAGCAAGTATCAAATACATAGTCGGCGTTCTTACATAATAAAAAAAAATCTATCTTAGCTTTCCAGGAGTCCACGTCATACTCCCCAAATCATCGCTTCAGTTCAACAGCTCTGTATCACTATTTTGCTACTGTCGTCTGTCTTTATTTCACTGTAAATCTCTATAAACTTTACCAAAATGAAATCAATCTTAGTTGAAGGTCATACATACTCCATATTATCTCCCTCTAAGCTCTCATGTCATAACTTATCGGTCTCGATCTTTGATACCCAAAATACCTCTGTATTTTTGCTCTGTACTTAGTCGATTTCATAATAGAGTCACCAAAACTTAACTCCAGATCAATCGATCAGTATTCCAGATGTGTTGTAATAAATCACAACCAAAAAGTGAATCATGACAAACAAAATTGATCACTTTCCAAAAATCTCTCCCTTTGGCATTGATGGCAACACTTAACAAAAAAATGACTAAGCGTTCCAATAAAACAAAAACTGTCTCTTCTTCTTCCTCTATTTTTTTTTTCTCTTTTCCCTTATACATTATCTTTTCCTCTTCTCCCCTATTCATTTTTCTCTTCTCTCTTCTCCCCCTTTGACAACAATGACAAAGGTGCATAAAAAGTAATAGGACCAGTTCTTACTCACCAATTTCAAAATACCTTGAAAGGAATCTTCCAAGATCTTCACTTCTGTACTCCATGACTTAATAAATAGTTGACTAACATGAATTAGTCCATTCAATGAAAATGATGTTGTCTCTTCTTCTTTCAACTCTATTGGCATAGAGTTAGCCAATGATTCTGCAGTCTTCTCCATGTCAGATAAGTGAGCTTCAATAATTGATAGTTTAGAAGTGATTAAACTCTTCAACAAACAAAACCTTGTTATGAATCTCCCTTTCTCAATATCTGATACATTTAGTTTAGCCAAAATTCATGTTTCTTCTTTGTCCAACTCCATTTTAGATTGTGAAGAGATCTCACAACTATCCATCATACTATTCAAGGTTGCTCTGTCCTTGGCATTAATGTCTTTAATGTTTTGAACATGCCTAATAGGATTTATGCAATAACTAAATAGTGTTCTGCTATGTTTAATACAACTCTTAGAATTTGTTGTAATAGTTCTCAGAATGCCCAAGTCCCATGAGATAGACTAGCAAACTTCAAAAATTTTCTTCTCTGATTAGTTCTTCTCTGCTTTTTCTTCTGCAATCTTTACCAAGTTCTGATAATGACCATCAAACTCATCAAGTGTCATCTTCAAGTTTTCTATATCATCTCTATTCTGGAAACCAATAGGTACTGGAAGCAATTTTTGCACAATATCAATTGCTCTAGTCATTACCTTAGTCTTCTTGTCACTCTTCTGCTTTGATCTCTCCTTTGCTTTAGTAATTGCGGTGAAAGCTAAGCTCACTAGCTCATCCTCATCCATACGATCAATATCAACATCTATAGGTTTTTCTTTTCTTGCCAACAATAAGATAGAAGATGTGTTTACCTTAGTTTTCACTTCATCTTTTTCTTCTTCTTCTTTCTGCTCCATTTATTTCTATACTTCCTCTCTGTTCTTCCTCTTTGCATTCTTCATCCTTCTGTTCTTCATTCTCTGCCATAGCACTATCAATTTTTCCTTCAAAAGGGTCCTTCTCACCATGAGAAGTGTCAAGTGTCACAAGCACACTGGAAACAGAGAAATTTGGTTGCATAAAATCTTTGCTCTGCTCAACACTTGCCTCAGCTATCTTGGAACTCTCTCTCATTCCTAAGGATGTAGGCATTTTAATTTTAGTAGGTGCAGTATTCTCAGGAATCGATGATGTAAGTATTTGATCCAATGCTCTCTCAATCTCTTCAGTAACATCATCATAATTCATTGCCATAATTTTTACTAACCTTGCCTTTATCCTCAATAAAGTTTTCAATTCAACAAGCAGTTTGTCTCTCTTCCAAAAAAACTACAGGTAACATTTTATCAATTAATTGACTCCTGATGCTCTCATCTTCAATGTGTGCTAGCTGTTTTCTTATCTCTAATCTCCCATGCAACTCTTCAGATACACTTCCCTCAATCTTCAATAGATTCTTCTTAAAAACATGTAAATTATTTACTACAATATCTTCAATCTTAAGTTTGTCATTTTCTTCATACCTGTCATAATATTTGTCTATTGTTACTAGCTTTCCCTGCTCAATTGCTCTCTTCTCAATCATTTTCAAGTCATGTTTCCCTACAGGTTTATCACTAACTAATATTTTCTCTTCTCTCATAGTTCTCAGTTCTTTAGGTGGTGAATTTTGTCTGGAGGATCTAGTGCTCACTCTAGGAACCAATTCTGCTACATGTGAGGTTTGTTGTGATGAAGAAGGGGTGTCTACATCAATAACTGTAGTAGGTACAGAAGCTGTCATCACAAATTTAGGATCTGGAAGGGCTGAAGTACTAGCACTTGCCAATCCAGAAGATCATTCTACCAGTTTCCTCTTTAATTCCCTCAAATCTTCCTTATTCAATCTTGCCTTAACTCCACATTCATGAATAATGTTTTCAACTCTTCTTTTCCTTAAGCCTCTGGTCTGTTCTTCTCTCACTTCAGCTGATTTTTCTTCATAGGCACCCCATCTCTTCTCATATGTATCTATCTCAAATGCTAGAACATGTTCAATCTGCATGGTCAGTACTTCTAAACTTACTTCATATCCCATAGGATAACATCATTTCTTTCTTGGAACAACTGCCTCAAATCATACACAATCAGTTTCAACCATGAAAAAGATTGTATCCTTATATTTCTCAACTAAATCTTCAGGAATCATGTATCTTTGTTTCATTTGCCTCTGAAGAATTTTGATCATACCAAATAGCTCTCCATCAACCCATGTATTGTTCTGTCTCTGATAACTCTGTGAAATATGAATACTGGTAGGTATCCTTTTCTCCAACAACTAAGGTGCATTCCTGGAAATATGTGCTCAATGTGTATGTACATATGCATTAAAAGTGAAGCAAATATGAAGGCTTTGGATTTGTCTTTATTTATCAGCTTCACATTTTTCAAAAATGGTTGTGCCAACACTTCGCATAGGTTATAATTTGTGTTTTCTTTCACCATTCTGTAGGCCATCATAATAACTCCAGCAGATACATAATTAGGTCTACTACTATAGTAGAATTTGTAACCAAGTATCATAGAAATCAATCTTACATCCTACTGAAAGATGTCATTCACTATCATGACTCATATATCCTGTTTCAAATGTGTTAGGGTTTCAACTTTCTTCTTAACATGTTTCTCTACTATAGGAATGATTCCAGTATTGTCCAATCCAGTAATCTCATGTATCAAGTCACTAGATATCTTAACAGGTTTTTCTCCTATCAAAATAAACTGATCATGAACTCTACTAAACAATAGCTTAATCCATTCTTCTTCACTAAATTCATATAAATCCAGAATTTTCATAATGCTTAACTCATTAACATGTTTGAATTAATCTCTCATAAATCCATTATCATTCATGTACTCCATTTCAATAGAAATTTCATCAATACCCAGTATGTCATATTTGCGATGAATGTATGCCCTAATGTCTTCTACATGCAATACATCATGAGGTGTCTGAGAAAATGCTCCTTCAGGGTCTTCTTCATAGGATTTGAAAGGATGTTTCTTGAATTTATACCTAGGTCTATCCATAACATCATATATCATAGGTGCATCCATAGTTTCTGTATAAGTAGATGATGTAAATACCTTTCACACATTGAAATATGAGTATTTTCTTCGATCAATCATGCAGGGTAATTGCTAGATAGTCTGAGTCTCTTTCTCTCTGATCTCCTTATGTCACTCTTCATCAAATGGTAAGGAAATAAATTATCATTAGGTGATTTATACAATGTTAAGTCATTAAAAGCTCACATTACCTAATGCTGTCTGGTTGGCTATAAATATCGCAATCAAAATACATGCATTGTTCGATGTTGCACTCTTAAATATATATTCTATGATGTCGGCCATGATCACAACTAAGAATTCTATGGATCAATTCACATAATAAGGGGCGAGATATATTCTATTATCTTTATCCAATGCTCCCCCTAAGGCCATGATTGGCCAATTAGGTTGATTCAACTTTGTTAACATCAACCAAAGATCCAGTATCATCTACTGTCTCTCCCTAAACTAGTATATCACTTGTCTCCTTAATTTTCCATATCTTTCCACTGTTGTTATCTTCTACTTTCTTGAAACAATTTTCAAACTCATTCTTTAAATCTACAACTGTCTTACCAACATCATTGTCATTCTTCTATGTATTCATAGGAGGTGGTATTCTTCTCTGGTTTACTCCACTATACCTGCAAAACTTCATTATATGACCTGGATTGTTGCATTTGTAACATATAGGAGGTCTTTTGTTCCTGTCCTGATTTACTTGCAACTTACAAAACTTTGCAATGTGTCCAACATTATTACATCTGTAACATGTAGGTTTCATAGTATGTTCTCCTTTATTGTCTTGTCTATATCCAAATTGATTGAGTTTCTTGTATTCTTCCTTCTTGTGCCCATATGTATTACAGTTAAAACAATAACTAGAGAAATTCCTAAAATGGACATTACCTCTGCAATCTCTTTTCATGTGTCCAAATTTGTTACAACCAAAGCATCTACCTCTGAAAGGTCTGATCTGCTCTTTAGGCTCTTCAAGAGTAGGTTTTTATGCATCAATCTTCCCATCTGGTTTCTCTTCTTGATTATTTGAGCATTCAGGTTCATTGAAGCCAATACCAGTCATATCACATTTAGGTTTATATCTATCTCTTTGTTCATCGATCAAATCACTGCTAGAGTGAAGTTTCTCAATATGTCTCTTTGCTTCAACACGTTCACCTTTTATGATCTGATTGTATTTCTCCAATTCTAGATACTTGTTTTTATAGTGGTCAGCCTCATTCTTCATTTGTTCCATCAAAACATTTGTATTATTCAAAGCTTCTTCAATCTTGTTTTTAGCATATTTCTCTTGTTGAATTTATTTAGCCATTCCTTTATTCTCAAGCTTCAGAGTGTCATTCTCTTTTTCAAGTTGCTTTATCTGATCTGAATTGTCATTGTCTGAGTCTTCTTTTATCTGAACAACAAGATCTTGTATCTGACTTCTTGAAAGTTCAAGTTTTTCTTTCAATTTCTTTATGAATCGATCTGCTTTCCTTAGATTGAATCTCAGGTCTTCATTCTCATCTTTAACTTTATCAAGGTCTTCAAGTGCAACTTTAAAATTCTCCTATAAATTATCTGAATCCATTCTGATCTCCCTTAAGTTGTTAAGATTTCTCTAAAAGGGCCAAAAGCTCTGATACTAATTGTTAGGATTAGGTAATACTGAGAGGGGGGTTAATCAGTATTACAACACTTAAAAAATAAACTTTGAATCAATTCAACATAAACCATAAGCATACTGAAATAAAAGGAACATAAACAAATAACACAGTGCTCATAACACCATTATTTGTTGTCAAGGAAAACCTGGCCAAGGGAAAACCCCGGTGGGCATGATACCCACAAGCATGCACTAAAGTATAGTGTCCCTATTAGGAGATCTAGCCCTGTTAGGAGCTGAATATTACATAATAAAATTCCTTGTTAGATGAATAAAAAACTTGTTCAAGGTATACAACACCCTGTTAGGGCCCAACTAAGCCTACAACTCTTACAATATATTTCTGTTACACACTATTCTCAGTAATGAACAAAACAAGCATCAACAATGCTTAGATAGTTCCTGTTATAGCTCTTCAATGATCTTTGTCATCCTCTTCTCTGCTATCCATCACACACTTCACTCTACAAAATATCTTCATATATATATATATATATATATATATATATATATATATATATATATATATATTTTNTCTTCATATATATATATATATATATATATATATATATATATATATATATATATATATTTGCTAAGTCGGCTCTTTAGCTAAATATTACATAGTTGGCTCTCAATACAAAATACATTTGATAAAGCAAGTATCGAATACATAGTTGACATTCTTACATAATAAAAATATAGATTATCAACAAACATAATATATCTTAGCTTTCCAGGAGTCCATGTCATACTCCCCAAATCATCACTTTAGTTCAACATCTCTATATAACAGTTCTTCTACTGTCGCTTGTCTTTATTTCATTGCAAGTCTCTGTAAACTTTACCAATATAAAATTGATCTTAGAAGAAGGTGATACATACTCCATAGTATCTCCCTCTAAGCTTGCATGTCATAACTCATCGGTCTCGATCTTTGATACCCAAAATACCTCTGTATTTCTGCTATGTACTTAGTCTATTTCAGAATAGAGTCACCAAAACTTAACTCCAAATCAATCGATCAATATGCCAGATGTGTTGCCATAAATGACAACCAAAAAGTGAATCATGACAGACAGAATTGATCACTTGCCAACACATACATGTTTTTTGATTGTGCATCTCAAAAGTCATTGAAGAGACCGATATCATTCCATGAGACTACGAACTATATAGCGGGACGATTTGCATCTCCCTCACCGCAGGCCCACTCTTTAGACATACACTCTACTACTTGTAAAGCAACGAAAATAGGCCCACCATATTTTCCATCTTGTACAAGGTGGAAAAACCTCATTTGAATTATGTAGGTGGAACCCCAAATATTTCACAACTTGGCCCTCGAAACCACCAAAATTTGTTAGTGCCCTGTCATTGTCTAAACGAGAGAAGAATAAATTTAAACCTTGACCTTTAATCATATACTTATTCAAGTTAATTTTCCAACTATCACTCATTTAATAACTTTATCATCTGAAAGAGACAAAGATATATAGATATGCCAATGGATGAGTGTCAGATTCACTCCAACCCAATAGTTATGGGTAGAAAATGAATTTACTTCAAATCTCTCCTTATGGTGAAACTGGTAGGTGTATACACCCTAAAATGGTTGCCTAGACTTTGGGCCCCATTTCTCAATTTATCAAATCCCTAAATCAATATTTTCAAATATCAACAATATTAATTATATCAATTTCCTTGATCAAATCATAATCAATTCAAT
>MU224863.1:1999247-2016181 GCA_018584345.1 Thuja plicata | reverse complement strand
TTGATTCTTGAGGATATTGGCATTCTTGCCCTTGTCTTCATTGAATCTCTCATTGCATGGTTTACTAGCAAGGTTATAGGCTTAATAGCTCTAGCTGAGAGTATTCTAAAAACCCTTGCACTCCATGTATAGAGAGTTATGGATCGATTTTTGAGACCTCATTCTTGAGTGTTCTTGAATGTAAGGATTCATAGAAGTGTGACAACATTTATGCACACAGTAGGCATCTCATGATTTCAAGGCATGCACAAAATAGTTTATTAAAAATGCCTTAGAAACTTTCATTGGCAACCGTAGGTCCATGAATTCTACTGCAAATTTTCCCCTTTTTGTTGTTTTCAATTTTGTCTCCTCGTATCTATCCACCTATAATTTATTATTTTTATTATGGATGGGTAGAGTATGATCTTGTAATGTTGTTTTGCAAAAAAATTTAAATGGCTTTGTCCACGCCCAAGATCCACCTTGGCTGGGAGAGTAGTAATAGGAATAAATTATAGGTTGCATCAAACACACATTCATTTCACCAAATTATCCTTTTTCAATAATAGCTTAGTTATGTCACATTTTTTCTTTCAATTTTCCAAGAATCTATTCATTTGGGTGAACAAAACAATTCCAAGAGGATTTAAAATGACTCCTTTGTTTTGACTGTCGGCTGTGAAGTCTTAGACCTTCCACGAATAGAAAGAGGGAGGGGTGCAAAAGAAAGAGCAAGATGTAGTGTAAATATATAGAGAGAGGTGCGGAGATGGAGATTGAGAGGAAGAGGGACATGGAGAGGAGAGAGAGAGAGAGAGAGAGGGGAGTGAAAATGGAAGATGTAAATATATAAAAAAATAGAGAATGAGAGAGGGAGAAATATAAAGATAAATAGATAAGTAGAAAGTAATAGAGAGAGGTAGAAAGGGGGAGATATATAGGCATAGAGAGTGATAGAGAGATGACAAGATATAGATACATATAGAGGAAGGGATGAGAGAATAAATATAGATATGTAAAGTTTAAATAGGTATAGGAAGGGGGTGATGGAGAGAGATGATTAGATAGAGATATAGATAAATATAAAGTGGGAGGATGGGGAAAAACATATAGAGAGTTAGAGATAGATCAAAAGGTAAAGATATAAAGAGATCTAAGGAGATACAAAGGGAGACATAGAGAGGAAGAGATAGAGAGGAAGAGTTATAAAGATATACAGATGTTGAGATATATTGATACAAAGATAAGGAGATCTAGAGAGGATGAAAATGAGTGAAAAATAAAGGGACAAATAGTTAAATGACCTTTCCATAACTATGTGGCGTTCCTGTTGGACACTAAGGTGCGATTGCTAGTTAGCTTTCAAAAGGGAATTTCATTGTCATATGACTAAATCATTTTATTTTCAAATCTATATAAATTATGACTAGCTTTGCATATTATCAAACTATCTATATCTAGAAATATAACTGAACATAGAAATCATTGTCAATCATTTCATTATTTTTTACTATTTGTGAATTTGATCTGCTTAAAAAAACACATGGAGGAGTTTTTTTTTGGCTCTGCTAGGGTTTCATGTGTACGACTCTCTGTCTGAGCTTTTCTCCTGAATTTCTCACCTGCCATACCGCATTTACTACGAGAGTTCTCATTAGGGTTAGTTTATAATGGCTCCAGCCAACTTCGGCCCAGCAGTTGATGCTGGTGCTCAAGTTGAGGCTTTGGAAAGTCATGGTGCCTCCTGTGAACAAACAACGACGCAAGTTTGTCCTGAAGGTCTTCCATGAGGTAACCTTGATATTGTGCTTAACATGAAAGAATTTGATGATGCTTGTGTTTGGTTAGAAAAACATACCTTGATAGGGTATTTTGTGGGTCACACTCCTGAAAGTATACTCAAATAGTGGGTCAGCAAGAGCTGGACTCCTCATGGAGTCCGCCTTGAAGGTGTTCAAAACCTTACTAAAGGTTTTTTCCTATTTTGTTTTGCTAACCCTTCTCAAGCAGAGACGGTTTTCAGCCGTGGCCCTTGGATAGTTAGGTCCTCCTTGCTTGTGTTTCAGAGGTGGTCTCGCGATTTCACTATCTCGGATGACAAGAAACTTTGGGTTTCTGTTTGGGTTGAGTTTCCTGGTCTCCCATTTTCATGTTGGCCATTTATTGAGTCTATTGCCAAAACCCTTGGCAAAGTTATTATCATGGAGCATGATAAAATTTTCAATGCTCGTTCACAGAAGCGTTTTTGTATTGAGGTTGACCTTTCCAAGGACCTCAAAGACTCTATTGAGATACAGGTCGGTACTCACACCTTTTCTCAAAAGGTGATTTATTTGAACCTTCTGAACACTTGTTATAGGTGCCAGTCGGCAGATCATAAGATTAAGGATTGCCCTTTGGCTGTTCACCGGGTCAAGCCACAACCATAGGAAATGTCTGCTAAAAATTCAAAGGCTAGGAAGAAGGAAGAATGGACTACGGTTGTGCGAAAATACAAGACCTTTTCAGCTCCCAAGCAGACACCCATCGCTTCCACTTCTTTTCCTTTGTCAGCTCATCCGGCTAGAGAGAAAATACCTGCAGCTGAAGGGCCGCCGGTTGTTCCACATTTGTTAAACCCTTCTTCACAGGGGATATCTCCAGCTGCATGGTCTACCACCCCAGGGGTGGTGCGCACTCTGCAAGTTATGTCTTCAATTGTTTCTTTGTAGACATTGTGTCGGTCTTGCAGCCCTGATGGTCGTGCGGAAGACAGAGATGAAAAGCGGCAATTTATCTCATCTGGAGGTTTACCCACTAGCTTTGGTTCCATTCCAGCCTTCTTGCAGAATAGTTTCTCCTCTCTTGAGGATGAGGAAGACATGCAAGAATTTTCATGAATTTTTTATCGTAGAATGTGTGAGGTCTGATAGACCTTTCCAGAAAGTACTATGTTCAGGATACCCATTGCAGACTTCACAGTCTATAC
This sequence comes from Thuja plicata, assembly GCA_018584345.1. Classification (NCBI taxonomy): domain Eukaryota; kingdom Viridiplantae; phylum Streptophyta; class Pinopsida; order Cupressales; family Cupressaceae; genus Thuja; species Thuja plicata. The sequence continues at coordinate 2,013,231 of MU224863.1, read as the reverse complement.
GTTTTGCATTTGCAGGAAGTTAAAATTTCTAGTTTCTTGCTTACTTATGCCTGTTGTGTCATTTGGCCAGACGATATTGTGTTTTCTTCTCAGCATGAAGCTGGTAAAAGCGATGTCATTACTATTCTGTCACCTCGTCTTCAATCTACTATTAGTGCACATGGTTCTGATCCAATGCAATGAGTCACTTGGATTTTGCTATCCTTCAATAATCATTCCTTTGGCATAGTTAATGTTTATGCTCCCAATGATGCTGTGGAAAGATATCAACTTTGGTGTTGGTTGGCGGATAATTTGCCTCTAGCAACTTGGGTGATGTGTGGGGACTTTAATATGGTTGAGCTGGCCTCTAACAAGGAAGGGATTTTGCCTTTTTGATGGATAGCTAGAGAGCGGGAAGCATGGTACTATATGCACAATAAATTGGGCTTTTTTTATCCCAATGCTAACCGCCGTCGACAAAGTGGGGTCTGGCACACTTGGTCTAATTTAAGAGTTGGTTCTAACCACATATTTAAGAGACATGATCGTGCTATGATAATTGTTCAATATTTTTTCTCTTTTTCTAAAGATCGGGAGTTACCTGTCATTCCTTTGCCAGATGTGACCTTGTCCGATCAATACCCCGTCTTTTTTGTCATTACGTGGCAATCTTCTGCTCGGCGGGCTGTTAGAAATCATTTTTTTCTCAACGCATCCTCATGCTTCCACCGTTGCTCATATTCTTTGAGTCTAGAATTTAGAGCCTCGGCCCCACAACCACACTGGGTGGATCCCATGGTGGAATGATTTCATCACCCGTGCTGCTAGATTTCTCCTCATCTATGACCGCTAGTTGGCCTTGTACAGGAAACATTCTTATGAAGCTAACACCAAAGCTTTTTGTAGTGCTTCTGATGCTCTCGCTTTGAATCCCTTTGATTCTGAGCTTCAGCTTAAACTTGCACAACTCTGCCATGAGAAGCAAATTGCTGACAACTATGTTGCTCGGGGAGCTCAAATCAAAGCTCGCCTCTACTGGTTGGAGGTGCGTGATAAAACTTCTAAAAGGTTTTTTCATGCTCTCAGAGCCCGTCATACCAACTTTGGGATTAAAAAAATCAAACATGGTCATGAAACTCTCCCAGATCTTCCTGATATTCTTCAAGCTTTTGTTCAACGCTATGAAAAAGTGTTTGCTTCACAAGGAAACTCGGTTGCTCGGGAAGAGGCTCTCAGAGCGTGTATTGTTGTTACTCCAACCCGCATGACGGTTGAGCAGCGTGCCTTCTGTGAGTAACTTCTCACCATCAACAACCCGAAAGAGGTTGTCTTTTCTATGGTAGATGACAAGTCCCCTGGGTGCGATGGCTTCCCCTATGAATTCTACAAGTATTTGTGGGATGATATAGGTCCTGACCTGCATAAAGTGTATCTCGAAGCCTACCATAATAAAAGTCTAGGTGCTATTATAAATAAAGGAAACATTAAATTCATACCTAAAGCTGGTGATCCTGAAGATATCTGTAACTGGAGGCCCATCACTTTTCTGAATGTTTCATACAAGATCATTGCTAAGGCTTTAGCTCTTAAAATCACACATCTCCTTCCTTTGATTGTCCGACCAGAGCAAACTGGTTTCATTAAATCCAGATATGTCCTTGACATTATTATTGTTGTCTAGGAGGGAATGGAATGGGCCCGTCAGTCCAAGCAACACACTTTGTTCCTCAAAATTGACTTTGCCATAGCTTATGATCGCATTGAATGGCCTTTCATTCTTGCCATGTTGCAAGCTATTGGTTTTGGTCCCAATTTTTTGCAGTCTGTGGAAATGCTTTTTGGTGATTCCTCTGCGTGCATATCTATCAATGGTACCCAGTCTGACGCCTTTGGGCTTTTTAGGTCCATTCGCCAGGGTTGCCTACTGGCTCCTACACTGTATGTGCTTGCTGCTGAAGGCTTCAGTTATCTGCTTGCCAATTCTTTCTCCTCTGGTTTAGTGCAAGACATCTCTCTTCCAGATTCCTCTTCCCAGCTTGTCAATGGTCACTTTGCTTATGATTCCTTTCTCACTCTCCTCGAGGATGAGGAAAATGTCTCTAATGCCTTGGAAAGCTTGGATACATTTTGTCAGGCCTCTGGGTCTGCTATTGAATGGCATAAGACCCTCTACTATAGACAATCTTTTCTCCCAGCCCCTCCTTGGCTGGCTAATTTTGATATGAAGTGGGTTCAACATGGGGAATTTTCCTGCTTCCTGGGCATTCCCCTTGCTTTTCAAGGCTCTGCTATGGATTTATGGAATGCTCTGCTTGCTAAAATTGAAAAAAAAGCTTCGGTATTGGATTTCTAAACCCCTCTCTCTTGCAGGGAAATTCCAGATTTGTTCTAAGGTTTTGGCTGCCACTCATGTCTATTATTCTTCATGATGGGCTCCTTCTAAAGCCTCTTACCTTAAGCTGGAGCGCCTTCTCAGAGATTTCATTTGGGCTTCGGGAGCCAACCGTCATGGATTCCACAGAGTTGCTTGGGATTATTGTTGTCTTCCCAAAGAGTCAGGTGGCCTCAGTCTTCTTTCCACTCAGAAGCAAGGGCTCGCTCTTTGTGCAAAATGGATTATTCGTGCTCTCACAGGCGATGAAGCTTGGAAAATCCTTGTTATGCATTGTATTTCTCTAGGATTTCCTGTTCACAAGCCAGCTTGGGAGGGATTTGGTATTCAAACTCTTCTTATTATGCGGGAGCCTGTGCATATTCAGGGCACTTTTGTTGTTAAGAGCATATGGAAGGCCTGGGAAGCAATCAAACCTTGGCTTCTTTGAATCAACAAAACCTTTGGTGGTCTCCATTATTTTCCATTCAGGGTATTCCTCTAGCTAAGACTCAAGGTGCCAGTGCTCTGCATTTTTTCAAACGTGGCATCAGAACACCTAAGGACCTCTTTTCCAGGGTCACTATGAGCTTCCGTTCTTGGGAAGACATGCAGGTCCAATTCTGTCTGGCTCGTCCAGATCGTCAGACTTTTGATCTGTTGGTCTCTTCCATTCCAGATCATTTGCTACATAAGTTGGGTGTTCAGTCTGTTCGACCCTGGTGGAAATACTGGAAATGGTACCCTGCCACACCCTTCAACAACTACAAGCCGAAGATGGGCTACAGATGGTTGTCTCCTCATCTTCCTATGACGGACACTCTTAACCAGAGGTGGCATTTGCACTCTTCTCCTCACCACTTGAGCTCTCATTTCCAGATCATATGGTCTACTATTATTGAGCCCAAGATGGCTCTCTTCGCTTGGTGTTTGCTTTTCCAAGGTCTTCCTCTATGCCCTCGGTTCAAACACCTGGGTGTTCCTGATCCTCGGTGTCCCTTTTGTGGGAACCCAGAGTCATTTTTGCACATTTTTTGGTTCTGTAGGAGAGCTCAACAGTATTGACAATGGATTCATGATTTTTTTAAACCTTTCCGGCCTGAGCCCTTCTCTTGGCATATGATTGTCCTAGGAGACTCTCCGAGACTTCCTTCCAAGTTTACCTAGATTTGACACACTTTCAGGATGGAGATTTTGTTCACTTTATAGAAAGATGGGAATGTTGTTCTTTTCACTCACAACTTTCTTGATATAAATGTTGCTTTGTATAACAAAGCTTGTATATGTAACAATGTTATGATGCAGATTCAAGTGCAAGCCAATAAAGTGGCTCTGGAGGTGGCCCACCTTCAGGAGTTGCTCAATCATTGGGGCAATGCTCCCTGTATGGTTGCTCGGGTGCCTCCTGACTTGGTTTCTGCAGATTGCACTTCGCCCAGGGGTCGCTACCGTGGCCACAACTCTTTGGCTCGCCGCTCCCGCACTCCGCGGTCCAGACTGCGCGTCACCACTCTCCTAGGGGTGGCAATGATGGTTGGCAGTGCCGCTCGGCTTCTCCGCCCCGCTGCGCCTCTGGCTGGTCTTTGGCGCCGGTTATGTCTGCCCCTCCTGATGCTCCTGTTGTTCGTGGTGGTTCTACTTGGCAGACGACCAGCTCCTCCAAGTGGTCCTTCCCCCGCTTGGCTCTGGCTATTTCTCCGCTTTGGGCGGAGGAGAAAGAAAAAGATAATGAAGATGTTGCTGATGGTTGGTCAATTCCCGACCCACCTGTCAATCTCAGGGATACCTGGAGATCTGATGACATAGATCCTCCTCCTTCGGCTGGCAATGCTCTTGCAGCCTGAAGGCTTTATAAATTTTTTTGATGAATAGTTTTTAGTTTCTGTTTCTGGCTTGATGCCGAATGAACTCTCGTAAAATGATTTTTATATCCCCCAACCCCTTTTTTGTAAATATGTACCTTTTATATTTATTTAATAGGAAAAACACTATTCATAAAAAAACAAAAAAAAACATGACATTTTAAGGAGTGCAAGTGGCAAGGCACTGAATTTGTAATAAAATAAAGAGGTGCAGCGAGCACACACAAAATAGAGAAAACGCCTAAAGACGTATCCAACCCAAACTCTCATTAAACCACGTTCTTATTTCATGTTTCAAACTGCGGTACTAAGTGCATGCATGTCCCCAACTCAATTTTTGTGAGTGTTCGAAATTGTATCCTTCAGCATAAGAAGTCAACTTGGAATTTCGAGGTTTTTCTTTCAAGGTTACATTGTCTCCTCCACAAGCATCACAGAATTTAAAAATCTGTGATATGGTAGTTAAGGGTTTTCTATCCCCTAATTTTGCTTCTTCAGACAGGCGATTTAATATTCATATGGTTAAACATACAGTCTATCTTACAGTCGGTTGAATGCAATTCTTCCCTTCGATCAACAATGGAGACTGGTGATTCAATTCATAGCCATGATCATGAGAATGATATGTTAGATCCACTTCTTGCCAATGAAGACACGCTTGAATTTGGGGATGAAGTGAAGTGCAGTGGAGGTCTAGTATGGGAAGAAGTAAAGAAACAATGCTGGATAGCAGGGCCTATGGTGTCTGTGAATTTGTTACAATATAGCTTGCAGATGATATCTGTTATGATGGTAGGGCATTTAGGGGAGCTTGCTCTCTCGAGTGCATCTATTGCTTCTTCCTTTGCAAATGTCTCCGGCTTCAATCTGCTGGTATAAGTAAAAGACATCACTTCGCTTTGGTTTTCTTTTATTGTAAGAGTTTATAACTTGAATAATCTTCTGAGATTCTTTTCCTTGTTAAATTCCTAGAATGGAAAAAAACTTTAGTTTTAGAGGGCTTGAAAAATCAAAGCATTATCTGAGAATCTGGACACTTTTCATTCTAGGGTGACTGGTGTCCTTAAATGCTTAGTTGCATTGAGTCCTTATGTACTTTATTCCATAGATCTTGAACCAGCAACTTTCCCTCTTAAAACCTAGAATCATAAGACATCAAACTGCTCTGTTTTATAGATAAACCATACCCTGTATCCCATGCTTGATAAATTTCTGGGTCCTGCAACTCGGTAAATGTTTCATAATGATGCACTGCTGAAAGAAGTAGCTCTCATAATAGTGTTTCATGAGGAGTGTGGGTTATTGCATAAAGGTTACTGGGTTACATGTTAAGTGCACCTAGGATAGTGGGTTGCTGGGTTTGAGTCTTACTTTTGGGAAACAATATTGCAACTGGGTCATTCAAGTCCCAGTTAGGTGTGTGAAAGAAATCACCACTTATGAGAGCTGGGTTATTGCAAATAACTCAATATAGGATTGGCACCTGATGCCCAGAATATTATTTCGATCATGATGTTATGTTGAAACATTATGTGCTTAAAAAGAATTCGACAAGAGCCTAAATAGTAATTACAGACTCAAATAATGTGGCAGGGTTTTGATGTTCTTGTAGTCAGGCTCTGCCCAGGTGCTAAATATACATCCTGTTTCTGTTTTCAATTGTTTTTGCTGCATGTTTTAAATTTTTTATAATATCTCTTATATAATTTGTTAAATCATTTTTTCCAGTTAAGATTGTTCAGCAATATAGAAAAAGAGAAGTTCAAAAAAATCTTTGTGTTAGTACTAGTGTATACTATAGGCAATCTGAAATTAAAAACAAAATAATAGAAAACAAAAATGATATATTCTGACAAATTTTTACTGAATAAAAACCAAGCACAATAAAATCTTTCAATATTACAAAAAAATTAACTTCCTCTAATGCACTAATAGATCTCGTCATGTTTAAACAAGTGTGAGGAAAAATGAACACAGTGCAAGAAATTTTACACAATTACAAAAAATCATAAAAAATAAACCTGAAATAACACTTCTTTTTTATATACAAAACTTGTTCAACAAACGAATTCAAGTATCTAGATCAATTTCGCTTCCTGAATTAGACCTTTGAACTTGAGCTGTGAGCCCAACAAAACAAAAATCCCATTTGATCTTTTAGATGCCCACTTGTGTCAGAGACTGAGAACAGAAATTATTTAAAGGTTGGTAATCTACTTTCATGGATGTAAATTATGTAATATAATGCTCTAAAGCAAAATAACTGAAGTCTCATTTTTTTTCAGTTTTAACTTTTTCCGTACTCGATGAATTTATAAAACATTTTGAAGAAAACTAAAATTGTAAAATGATCCGGTCTGCATAGCTGCCACACTGAATTGGCCCTAAAGAAAATCTCAATAGTTAATACGGCTCTTTTTTTTTTTTTGAGTTTTGAAGTCTACCATAAGCACATCTACTCAGAAAAGTGAAGATTTAAGTTTGTGTAAAAGTCATGAATGCGGTGTTGTATAGCAGACCAACTGTTTTTCCCTTCGTTCTGTACAGATGGGAATGGGCAGTGCATTGGAAACATTATGTGGACAGGCTTATGGGGCAAAGCAATACCATCTGCTTGGGATTCATCTGCAGAGAGCAATTTTTGTTCTTTTTTGTGTAAGCATACCGGTGGCTGTGGTGTGGGCATGTATGGCCAACATTCTAACTGCATTAGGGCAGGACCCTCTAATATCTTTTGAAGCAGGGAAATATGTCAGATGGATGATTCCCAGTCTGTTTGCATATGCAGTTCTGCAACCCCTTATAAAATTTCTCCAGACGCAAAGCATTGTCTTTCCCATGATGCTATGCTCTGCAATTACTTTGAGTTTCCATGTTCCCATCTGCTGGGCTCTGGTATTTAAAACTGGACTAGGTAGTAAAGGGGCTGCCTTGGCAAGTAGCATTTCCAACTGGGTCAATGTGGCACTTCTTTTACTATATATTAAAATTTCACCTGCATGCAAGAGGACATGGACATCCCTTTCAAGGGAGGCGTTGCATGATATTAAACATTTTCTAAAGCTTGCCATTCCATCGTCACTGATGATTTGGTATACTACTTTAATCCCATAGCTGCAAGATTTGATCCAAGTTCTATTTGTACTACTTCAGAGCATTTTTGTGCTTTCCTTTTAAGCATTCCACATATTCAATTTCATAGCATGTGAGGTACAATGTGGCAAATAGAGCAGATCAATTTTTATTCATCATAATATACTGTAAGTTCTTAATAATGCATGGTAGAGTATTACCAGAATGTTCTTTAAACTTGTTCTGTCATTTCATTATTCTATGGTTGTGACAGCTTGGAGTATTGGTCCTTTGAAATGCTTATTCTCTTCTCAGGTCTGTTGCCCAATCCGAAACTTGAGACATCAGTTCTTTCAATCTGGTATGTATCTGTAATGTGAGAATTTCAATTATGAAGTTTGATATCAGAATTCTAATTATGAATGAATCTGAATAAGGGCCTTTTATTGCATCTACTTTGTTTTATCTGAGCTAACTTTGATATTTTGCAGCCTTAACACTGTTTGTCTAGCATATATGATTCCCTTTGGTTTAAGTGCTGCTGTAAGGTTAGTACATTTCACTGCTAACTAGTAAAATTCTAAAATTCTATTGTTTATATTCAAGGGAAAAAAGGATATTAGATCATCAAAGATCTAATCAAATTCAGTTTCAATCAATTTTTTCCATAATGTTTGCATTGCAGTACACGAGTTTCAAATGAATTAGGAGCTGGACACTCACATGCTGCCCGCTTAGCAGTGTATGTAGTGTTCTTTATGACAGCCATGGAAGCAGTCATGGTAGGATGTCTTTTATTCTCTATACGGCATGTTTGGGGCTATGCTTATAGCAATGAAAAGGAGGTCATTGATTATGTTGCAAGCATGGTCCCACTGCTAGCAGCCTCCTCAATTTTGGATGCAATCCAAGGAACTCTTTCAGGTTCAGATTTACCCTCGATAATCACATTTGGAGCAATCACACTCTACCTGAAGTCGTGATAGCATAAATAAAAATAAACTCTGCAAGAAAATTTTCTGTTGAAGTAATGATTTTTTTTTTTAAATGACATTTCAGGCATTGCTAGAGGGTGTGGTTGGCAAAAATTAGGTGCTTCTGTTAATCTTGGGGCATACTACATGGTCGGCATTCCTATAGCTGTCTTTTTGGCCTTTGTACAGCATGCTGGTGGCAGGGTCAGTTACAGTTTCACCATTGATTTGGTTTACAAAGCTCTGAAATTTATGTTTTCAATGCTTAAGAGATAGATGTAAACCTTTCAGAATAAGATTTTTGACAGATTAATGATAAAAATCCTGTCTTCTGGAAATAAAACAATTATTAAAATTCTAGATCTGACGTTCAATTGCCTAGGGCATTTCCATTGGCAGTCTGAGAGTATAAATTACTTTCCCTGTTCAATTGGCATGCTGTAAAAGTGAGAATGGCAGTCTGTTCGTTCAAAAGGAGATGCCAACAACTAGAAATGGTTAATAATGCATTTCTTGGAATTAAACAGTGGTAGGTGTACAGCTAAATTCATCTTATATCTCATAGGCAAGACTTCTTTGCTAGGTAGATGCAAACTACTTTCCATCACAAGCTTGACTTGACTGTATTTTAACATATAAAATTTAAACCATAAAGCAATTTCCAAAGTAATAAATAGGAAGAGACTTGTTCAAGTGTTTCCTACTTAGTTTACTCTTACCAAAAGTAGAGAAAGCTTTGTAAAGGATGCTGGTGAAATGATTTTGTTTGCTAACGAAGGAATATAATTTTACTTTTTTAACATTTTAATTGATTGCTTATACCATTTTTTATACGTATTTCAGGGACTATGGCTTGGAATTATGTGTGGCCTTTGTGTACAAGCAATTTTACTATTCCTGGTAACTTCATGTACAGACTGGGAACAACAAGTAAGTAGCTCCAATGAGTCTAGTTAATTCTTTCTCATAATGGTATATATGAGAAAGAACAGAATTGTATCCAATTTTTTTTGGAACAATGATGGTGCATAGGACACAGATGGTACCATTTAAATGTAAATTATGCACGACACAGAAGAATGAATATCAATGGCACATAGCAGCCTGTAGTTAATCTTATTTTTATCAAATGTTTCAAATTTCTTATGAGGTACAATTTCATCCACATGATTTAATCATTTTGATGATTTGATCTGATGCACATTAGGTGCATTAGAGGAAGTTTTATGTCCATATGCATATAACATCTGGGCCAACAAATTTTTTTGCTCTCAGATACTAAATCTACCTCTTCTTTTTATTCTTCTGATTTGGTCATGAGTAGGAATACTTCCTTTGAATCTAGAAGCATATGTTTGCCCACATGAATTTTGGTTGTCTTATGGCCAGGCAAGAAATGCAAGAGAGAGAGTTTATACAACAGCATTACCCGAGGTTACTGATGATATAATAAAGGTATGTGCTTTTTATTCTGCTTTGAAGGGAAGGTCAACTTAAAATTCCTTATAAATTAAGATTAAAAAATTCGGTGGGTAGAAGACATGGGAAAAGGCATCTAAAGAAAAATGCTGCATCGTCATAGAATACTAACATTTGTACTGAATGTTTGTCATCAAACAGGATGATAAAAACTATGGACCTTAACGCTGACAAGTTTTATGGTCAATTTTCAAACTCTTGAACACACAAGATTGATTTTTGGCTACCTTGAGCTCTAAAATGTGTCGAGCTACATCAGCTGTAACAGAAATGTCATTATTGAGTGAGACATTTTCCTTAATTTATTTAATATGCTTGATAGAGCTGGAAAAAGAGGCATCATTTTTGGAGAAAGGTCACTTGCAAGTGAATAGCAACGTAAACTATTGTCGATTTGCTTCTTCAACTTTGATCAAATTCAAATCAATGTACACAAGAACCCAATCCTTCTCTAATGTGTTGTTATGCATCATTATTGTTCTTAAAAAACCAATCCTATTATATATTTGGAATCATGCAGAGTGTTCTGAAGTTCTTCAATCAGGATAAATGTTCACGTGAAAGATGCCACACTCAAGTCACTAGCATGATTTGATTTCCCATTACTAAGATGATCTTTTAATACCCAAAAACAGACATAATAAATGCCTTAATTGGGTGTCATGCAAGTTGGTGTGATTTGGGTATTTAGAGGTGTTGTGTTCAAACTCCTTCGGGGTGGGGCAGAGCCCCCTAGTTCTGTCCTCTCAGCTTTGATCAATACAAAAAAAAAAAATGCATTTTCATAACATAAACACAACAAAGTTAAGTTGAAATATAGACTGAAATGTTATTTCTTACGCAAATGAAGGAAGAAGCAGTCCTTATGTCTTTAGATTTGCATTGACATGTGTTTTAGTAAATAAAAAAATAATTTGTAGACGAGCAAAAAAAACACAAACAATATAAAGAAAAATAACATTTGATTGGAAAAAACTTAAATAAAAAGAAAACCTCACAATAGAGAAATTTGCCACATGCCATTATCTTTGAACTATTACATGTTTACTATCATCTTGATGCCTTCATATTTACATGAACAAAATTCTCAAACATCTGTACAAGCTCTGCCACTTTCTCACAGCACTTCTTATTCACTCTCGAACTGTCCTTAACACTCCAAGCTTTAGCAATTCAAATCATAATCGGACTGCATTCAATCCAAGCTATGTAAGTTAGCAGTACTTTACTTATGAAGCAAGTCAATAAATGCACTTTGTTGTCTTTTACCCCAAGCAAAAGTCTTACCACTTGTTATAGAATTTATGGGCATTGATACGAAATGGTAGAGAGATTCGATGAAATCTCTAAAATATTAAATTACACCTACAAAATTCCATGCCTCTCACATAAGGTATGAGCAATTTTAAAATTACTTGCATTTTTAAGTAGAGTCAATTTTCAACTATGTATAATATCTCTGGTTTTTTTGACCTGTTTGAATTATAAGTTGATGTGAAAGTAGATTTGTACACCTCGGTTACTGGAAAATTTATATGGATGTGTTTGGCATTGTTGTTTCAATTATTGAGTGAAGTGTCTGTAAAAATGTTAATGGTTGTTTAATTGTTTGGCAATAGATTGTATAAGTTATATAAGGTATTATTGTGCAATGCTCTTAAGGTATGTCAAGTTTATGATGGTTTTGAGATAGATACAATGGAAGGTAGAAATAGTTTTAGTTCATAATGAGCTTAATTAATCATTCAACTCTAGGTTGTGAAACACTAACCTTGTTTAATAAATTAAAGAAGATTATAATAAATGTGTTATTTTTTACTGAATTGGTATTATGTATAATACTGCACTGTAAAGAAGTATATTACATCATATTCATAAAAAAAAAAGGTTTGTAGAATAAATCACTCCCTAAAGTCCATGCAAGGTCCTAAATCATGGCCTACTAATGAAATAGTGGTGGAAAGGGGGGAAGTGAACAGTGGGAGACAATATACATTACACAAACATATCCAAGGTAATAGCAAGTAGATAAAGTGCCAAGTAGCAACAATTATAGAAGTAATGGGCTTGAGGGGAAATCTTTCTCCTCAATCATGTTAAACAAAATTCATACTTAAATGGATACCACGAGAAATGAAGTCTATTATGAAAGTTGGTTATGATAACATGCTTAAAGGTCTTGAGGATAAGTTGCAGAAGGTCAATCAAAACCTTGAAATGATTTTCCAAATTAGTGAATGCACTATCCATAATAGTGTGGAAGGTATAAGAATTTTGACCAACAAGTTGAGTGAACTCAGGTTAGACCAAGTTGTGGATACTTTCATAAAAAAGAGTTAAGATCAGGGCTAACACTTGAAGGGTAAGGGAAAATAGGTTGCCATATTTATGAGAAAGGGCCTCCTAGTTCTCATACTAGGGCAAGTAAAAAGAAGTCCTTCTAGGAGGAGGATAATGAGAAACTAAAGTCTACAGATCCGTGGGAGAAGTTTTTTCAATGGGAAAGCTACTAAAGTTATCAAGAAAATGTGTGAGTCTTTTCGTTCTTTATTTTTGTTGTGTTTTGGTGTGTTGTTTGTTGATATTGGCTATTGGTCTCTAGTGTTTTATCTTTTTGACAATGCTTTTTAAATAGGGTATTGTGTTCCTTCAAAACTTGTTATATCCTATAATAAAAAACAATAATAGAAGTAATAAGAGGTGGAGGTGGGTCATTGTCATCAAACTTGCACTCCACCATCAAGGTCTTGATAATCTAGAAATAGCTCCCAACTTGTAATGGAACATTCTTCACCAACTTATTCTCTATTTGGGGTAGTCCAATAGTAATGGTTACAAACTTGGGACATCTTGATCTTTGTTTGAAATCACATATATTTTAAAAATATATGAGTTAAGCCTTGAGAGGTTTCATTTAAAGGATTTTAATTGAAGGTGGTTAGTTCAAACCCTTTTTGATCAAACCCCCTTTGATATAACCCTTATAATCTTAAATCGTACCTGCAATAGAGTTTCCTTCATACATATCAAAATGTTGGCAAAAAAATCCATGCACTAGTTATTGGTTTGGCAAATGTATATTTTAAAGATTAGAATATTATCTTTTCCATAAAAAATGTTATGCATTACCATACAAATTATAATTTTTGATTTGTTAATTACTATAAACAATAAGTTAGAAAAATTTACACACACACACGTGCGCGCGCGCGCGCATGCACACATGCACACACACAATTAAGCAACTATAAGTGTCAAAAAGTAATGATCTGCTGCAAATCGTTGATTTCACTGTGCTTATTTGGCCAAAAAGTGGGAACCATTATTGTGCATTGACCCTTTGGTGATTGAGTTTCATTTTCACTAAAGCCATCTAAGAAAAATTGCCGTTATTTGGTCAACCAAGAGCATGCCTACCATGGGAGTGAGAAGAAGTACAAGTTGGATTGGAATGGTAAGATCAGCCATGAGTACCATCCTAAGATGGCTAAGAACCATGAAAATCATGCCCATGAACATTATGATTATGTCCACATTCAAGGAGGGGATTGATCTTTTTGTCAGGGAGAGGTTATTGGAACTTTGAAAACCATACAAGGTGCATTACCCTAGTGATCAAGAAATACCTATAAATGAGAAACTTCAAGAGAAATGGTGCAGGAGCACCAGGGTTTGGAGGAACACCAAGGGGGTCACATGGATGACCTTAAGAATTTTAAGACTAGAATGAGGCCTATAAGGCCATTTATTAATGTAATTGGGCTATTAAAGCCATTTGGAACTCATATTGAGTCATTTTGTTTAAGTTGTCAAGATGTTGCCATGTTATGCAACTAAGGCCTAATAAGGCTATGTAATGGGGGTATAAGTAACTTAAGAGTCTTAGTAGTATTTTGGGTTATAAAATATTTAAGAGACCATGTCAACGCAATAAGAAGGGTTTCATGTTCCAAGTTGGGAAAAGTCACAAAAAAAATCATTAAAATTGACAAAATGTAATAAGCATGGATTAGAAAGATCAACGCCAAGAGGTAGTTTTTGGTAGTTAAGGAGGTTGGGATCAGTTTCCATGGGTGGAAAAAGGATAAATACATTGTAAACAATCATAAAAGGGGGGTGTTGACGGGGTTTTGTGGACTGGGTCCGCCAACAGTCATAAGTTGTCACCGGACTCCGGAGAGATCGGCCAACTCCGCCTGTAAAGGTTGTCCGGGGGAAATAAATCCTCCGGGCCTTCAAGCACC
>MU224863.1:1949036-1968165 GCA_018584345.1 Thuja plicata | reverse complement strand
GAAATCAGATGGGATTCTGATTAAGGACAGAACATATAGAGCTCCAATAGAATATTCAATCAATAAGGATCAAGTTATAAATCCAGAAACAGAGATCTGAATCAACAAAGACAGTTGCTTCGTCAAATAGGTCAATTCATTGTTACTCTCTAACAATTGTAGCAGTGATCCAAAATCTCTTAACAGAGTAGACTTAACATTCTTTTGTACATTTCTACATTGAAGTGTTTGAAGACCTCTCACAAGGCCACTCCTTACAGGGTGACTAAATCCTCTAATAGGGTCACACCTAACAGTGTGTTTCATAACCTTTAACAGGGTTGGTTTGTAACATGCCTCATTTCAGAAGAGTGAAAAATAATAACTAGTTGCAATTGGTGGACATATAAGGGACTTGGATTTGTTTTTGTGGTAACTGATTCACCCCTCCCCTCTCAATTACTCAACTCATTTCCAAAAATTGGTATCAGAGTTATTGGTTCTTTTAGGGAAGGTTTTAAGGCCTAAGCTAAAGATCAGAGATGTCTTACGGAAGGGAGATCCCCAAGCTTAACAAAGATAACTTCGTTGTATGACAAGATTTGATGAGGCTACATCTATCTACTATTGGAGACACTAGTTTTCAATTCCTAGATCACAAGTATGTGGAACCGCCGAGACCTATGTATGTGGAATAGATGATGGACATGAAGAATCATAAGATAATGATGATTGATATAGCTTCTTCACTCAGCTATTCCAAATTTGATGAAGTCAATGACTACCCTACTGCCTTTAATATGTGGAAGAAACTACATGATATACATAAAGGAGATGACAATGTAAAGAGAGCCAAAGAAGAAAGTCTCAGAGGTCATTTGATTAGATGAAAATGAAAGAAGGAGAAGACATTACAAAATACAGTGAAAGAATCAAGAAAAGTGTCAGTGCCATCAGAGCTGCTAGTGGAACAATTGAAGACAAAATAGTGGTTAGCAAGGTATTAAGAACTTTACTTCCTATCTATGCTATTAGAGTTTTAGCTATTCAAGAGATGAGATGCAGTAATGATATAACTCTAGATGCATTGGTTGGAAGGCTTGCAACTTTTGAGTTGGAAAATTTTGACAATTATTCTCCTAATCCTAGCAATTTTGAGTCTGCATTCAAAGATAAATTAAACCTTGGCAAGATGGATAGAAACTCAAAAGGCAAACAGATTGACAGTGATAGTGATGATGACTCTGATGATGAGGATCTGGAAATCATTGAATTATTACTTGCAAAAAGAGCTGCCAAAGGAAAGTACAAAGGAAGAATACCATTGATTTGCTTTTAATGTAATGAGGTTGGTCACATTGTTGCTAAGTGTCTGAATAAGAAGACAAAGATGAGAAAAAGTTCAACAAGTACAAAGGCAAGAAAGATTTCAAAAGTTACAAAAGCTACAAGGACAAAGGTAAGAAATCTTGTTATATTGCAAAAGATTCTGATAGTGATGAAGATGAAGATGAAATGGTTTACATTTCTATTAAGGATGAGTCAGACAATGAAGATAATGAAAAGATTGCACTTTACTCTCATATTAGCAAGAATGACACTTGGATAATTGATAGTGGTTGTTCTCACCACATGACCGGTGATAAAACCAAATTTGAACATCTTGAGCACTATGATGGTGGGAGTGTCAGTTTTGGGAATGATGAACCTTGCTATGCAGAAGGTAAAGGTTGTATTGCTCTAGCAGAAGGAATCAAATGTGATAATGCTTATTGAGTTGAAGGACTAAGGCATAATCTACTAAGTGTGGCATAGATGAATAACATTGGTTTCAAGGTAGAATTCATGAATGATAAGGCCAAGCTCCTGGATAATAAGGGAAACCTAGTTGGAACTGGCAGCCAAACAAAAGGTAATCTATTCTATCTTGATCTCACTAAAAGTTCATGTTTTATTGCACAAGTAGAAGAAAGCTGGTTATGGCATAAAAGGTTATGTCATGTGAATTTTGATAGCCTGGTCAACATAAGAAAGAACAAAAGAGTAAGAGGTATTCCTATTCTGAAGAAACCTGGATTAACAATATGCAAACAATATCAAATGGCGAAGATGGGCAAAACTAGTTTTAAGAGCAAGAATTACAATACATAATAAGTCTTGGAGTTAGTGCATACTGATTTGTGTGGACCAATCGAAACAACAAGTTACACAGGTGAGAAGTATTTCATTCTATTTGTTGATGACCTTTTCATAATGATGACTGTTATGTTTCTCAAAGAAAAAATAGAATCTTTTCAGAAGTTTAAGTGGTACCTTGCCAGAGTTGAGAAAGAAATAGGAAAGAAACTTAAATTCTTGAGATATGACAAAGGAGGTGAATTCATCTCTAATGATTTCAATGAATTCTGCAATGAAAGAGGAATCAAAAGACAAGTATCTACCCCAGGTACATGACAGAATGTGATAGCAGAAAGAAGAAACAGATCTATTATGGATTGTGCAAGAACCTTGATGATTGAAAAGAATGTTGCTACCAAATACTGGAAGGAAGCCATCAACACTGCAATTCACACCTTGAACAAAGTTCAATTGAAGAAAGGTATTGATCATACATCTTTTGAATTATGGTATGGCTATAAACCTAATGTTCATTATTTCAAAGTATTTGGAAGTAAATGTTACATCTTGAAGGAAGCAAGAAATGGAAAATTTGATGTAAAAGGTGATGAAGGTATATTCCTAGGCTACTCCTACAAAAGAAAAGCATATAAATGTTTGAACCTTGCTACTCATAAAGTCATAGAAAGTGTACATGTAAATATTGATGAGTTTGCAAAGAGAAGTGAAGAACAGAGTAGTAAAGAGCCTGAGAACTACATAAATTTTGTGTATTATGAACCTGATACTATACCTAAAACACATTCAATGGTGATTGGACAACAACCATGTCAACCACTGAATTCATCAGCACAAATCTTGTTGCAACATGTGTAACCCGGGATGCTAACTGAAGAAACTGAGTCACAGACAGAGGGAACTGAGTCGCAGACAGAGGCACCGAGTCTCAGACAAAGGCGCCCGAGTCTCAGACAGTGGAACCCGAGTACCAGTTAGAAGAGTAGAGAAGAATATTTGAACATGGTGAACCAAGTGGATCAAGCCCAGAATCAAAGAGAAAGGAACATGTACTTGCAAAATATGTCAGAAGACATCATGCACCTAAACAAATAATTGGAGACTAGACAGAGTGTGTAATGACAAGGAACAAAATTAAAGGTACATGTTTGCTTAGTAAAATTGAACCTAGATCTATTAAAGATGCATTGAATGATGAAAGCTAGATAGAAGCCATGAATGAAGAGATTGAGCATATAGAAAAGAACAAAACTTGGACTCTTGTACCTAGACCAAAAGACAAGAATGTGATTGGTACTAAGTGGGTTTTCAGAAACAAGATGAATAAAAAAGGTGAAGTTTCCATAAACAAAGCAAGATTAGTATGTAAATGATATGCTCAAGAATAGGGTATTGATTATGGAGAAACTTTTGCTCCTGTTGCAAGACTTGAAGGAGTCAGAAATCTTCTGGCATATGTTGTACATAAAGGATACAAGGTATATCAAATGGATGTGAAATCTGCATTCCTGAATGAAATTCTTGAAGAAGAAATCTATATTGAGAAACCTGAAGGTTTTATTGATCCTAATAAAAGGAATATGGTTTGCAAATTGCACAAAGCCTTGTATGGACTGAAGCAAGCTCTTAGAGCTTGGTATGAAAGATTGCATGGTTACCTAGTAAGTATTGGATTTCAGAGAACTAATGACAATAGTAGCTTGTATATCAAAGAAGGACCTCGGAACAAGATATTATTAGCAAAGATATTTGTTGATGATATACTATTTACTAGATATGATGACTTATGCAAAGCATTCTTTGAAGCTATGAGTAAGGAAATTGAGATGTCTATGTTTGGTGAAATCAAATTCTTTGTCGGTTTACAAGTTTATCAGATGAAGGATGGTATCCACATTAACCAGTCTAAATACATCAAAGAGATACTGAAGAAATTTGGAATGGAAGATTTTAGACCAGTTGGAACACCTATGCCTACTAGACATAAGTTGTCTAAGGATGATGATTCAAAGGAAGTAAATTAGACTACCTACAAATCCATGATCAGTAAACTTCAATATGTTGTTCACACTAGACTTGATATTACATTAGCAGCTGGTATTGTTGTAAGGTTTTCAACTAATCCTAGAGAGAATCATTTGATGGCTATCAAAAGGATTCTAAGATATCTTAAGGGTACTGAAGAGTATGGATTATGGTATATGAAATGAGGAAACTTTGATTTGAAGACTTTTACTGATGCTGATTGGGCAGGAAATGTTGATGACAGAAAGAGCACAAGTGGTGGAGCATTATTTCTTGGTAAGAGGTTAGTCTCTTGGACCAGCAAGAAACAAAATTGTGTTTCTCAATCTACAACAAAAGCAGAGTATGTTGCTGCAGCAGTAAATTGTTCAAATATCATATGGTTCAAATAGTTGTTGTCAGGTATGAAGGAGGAAATCAAAGAACCGGTTATTATCTACTGTGACAACATTAGTGCAATTAACATTTCAAAGAACCCTGTGATGCACACTAAGACTAAACATATTGCAATAAAGTATCATTTCTTAAGAGAATTGGTTCAGGACAAGGAAGTAAGGTTGGAATATGTGAATACTAAAGAAAAAATTACAGAAATATTCACATAACCGTTACCTAAGGATGCATTCTTGTATCTTAGAGGAAAGATAGGGGTGATTCTCCTAAGTGAGGCTCACTAATGAGCAGATTAGTGATGCATCAGCTGAGCTACATAACAGATTTAACATGTTGATGCAGATTGACAGAGTTTATTGCATATGAATCAGTACAAAGAGGTACATTACAACTTCATTGGATATGTATTGGATGGTGTCTTTGACATTGGTTGTCAAAAAGGGAGAGATTATTGATGTCATGCCAAAATAAATTATTAAAGGAAAGATTATTGAGGGAGAGATTGATGACAGAGGGAGAAATTTTATCAGAAACAAAGAATGATGTAAGAGGGATAAATCTATATTTTAGTGATTGTGAAGACAAAGGGATTTTCTGGATGAGGATCAAAATGAAGCTAAGGACATTAATAAAATTTTATCCTTGTTACTGTTGCTCTATAATTCTTTGTATTATGACATGTTGCGTTGTCATCAATGTCAAAGAGGGAGATTGTTGATGACAATTATTCAATTGTGTATTCTCATTGATGTTTACACAAATATAGTGATGTTACACAAATGCCTAATCCTATCTGAGCACATTTAGTGTATGCCAAGCTCTCTCGGGCATTGAACAAGACCAAAATGATTTTTCAGTTCTAACCGAGTTCACTCGGGCATTACAGTATTGGTCGGGAATTGAAGGATTTTAGTATTAACCAAGTTATGCTTTTAGTGTCAGCCGACTAACAACAGTTTGCATTTTATGGTTAATTGGTTATATGTAGTCAACAGACTTAAGTTTTATTATTTATTTGGAAGGTTATTCAAGTCGACTTGACAAGGCTTATCATATATATATATAAGGTCAAGTTTGGATTGAATATTGTTGTAGTAAGAAAGAAGTGTGTGTGTGTGTGTGTGTGTGATATGAAGAGCGAAGGTGAAATTAGATGGGATTCTGATTAAGGACAGAACATACATAGATGCAATAGAATATTCGATCAGTAAGGATCAAGTTATAAAGCCAGACACAGAGATCTAAATCAGCAAAGACAGTTGCTTCGTCAAACAGGTCAATCCATTGTTACTCTCTAACAATTGTAGCAGTGATCCAAAATCTCTTAACAGAGTGGACTTAACAGTCTTTTGTAAATCCTCTCACAAGGTGACATTTCTACATTGAAGTGTTTGAAGACCTCTCACAAGGCCACTCCTTATAGGGTGATTAAATCCTCTAACAGGGTCACACCTAACAGTGTATTTTGTAACCTTTAACAAGGTTGGCTCCTAACAGGGCTCACTTCAGAAGAGTGAAAAGCAGTAACTAGTTGTAATTGGTGGTTTTTCCTATATTGGATTTCCACATTAAATCTTGGTGTTACCTGTGTACATGTTATTTGCTTTATGCTTTATGTTTCTGCAGTTAATCGCTAAAGGATAATCACAGTTATATATCTTAAGATTTGCTATGTTAACCGAGTGACAATAGAATATTTGTGTTAACCAAGCAACAATGATAAAAAAATTTAAGACATCTAAGGGACTTGGATTTGTTTTTGTGGTAACTGGTTCACCCCTCCCCTCTCAGTTACTCAACTCATTTCCAACAATTAGGAGACATAACTTGCTCGATCAAAATTTGATATTGTAAACTTCTAGCATGTGTACAATGAAAGGAATGAAAAAATTGACGGTCTTTCTAATACTAGATTATAATTTGGTATAGGCATTTCACATATTCAAGAGATTGCATAAGTACATTGCTCTAAATATTATGTATTTTTTTCTCTCTATTTAAATCTTGTTTATGTAGATCTTAATGTCTGATTTATTTCCTTTATTTCATTGTTCTCTTTAGTTTTATTCGCTTAATTGTTCTCTCTGAATTTCCTTTTCCAATATCAGTTTATATTACTTTTGAATATTAATTTTTTTTTATAGATCTTATTTCTAGATAATATCATATATTGATTTTCTCTATCGCTCATACGCCTTTGAGGCATTCTTTGAATTAATAATCTCATATTCAAAACATAAATTTTCCCAAAGCTGGATAAAAATGACATTTGACACTATCATTCACCAAGTCAATTTATTCAAGAATGGACGGTTTAAATGAAACTCTCGATATTTCAACATGGATCTTTAGCTGTTCTATTTAACTCTTTGAACGGGAGTTTATTTCTTTCCATATTCTAGATTAGATGGGTCTTATCATCCATGTGTATGGGTGATGTCCGCAACAAGCAGTCATGGGCCTTTGAATGGACTTCTTTGTCTAGAGCATACTCCATCCGCAACTGCATACGCGGTAAAAGTTGTCTTGCTCTCTGAATCTCCATATACGATCCTCTGCCAAGAACTATAATACTCTTTGAAAAGACTCCCAAACTTCTGTCCTGTCCATACAAAAAAATATCCAATCGCTTCCAGATTTCACTCAAGGAATGGAATGAAATTAGACAATATTGCGATCTCATTTTAATATAAAAGTATTGATATATTGTTGTTTATCTGAATCTTTTTGTAAAGACTGCATTTTCTCACAAAATACCACACACACATAAAACATAAATTGTGGAATAATCAAAAAGATTACATGGTCGAAAGTACACGCAGACAAATTGAACCATTACATATTCATAATGCAAAGAGCTTAACTCAGGATTTCGACCTACATGTTGATATCATCAAGAATCCACAAGAAATAAATTATACAATAAAGTTGTCATAACAGACGCAAGTCGAAACATCACATGTTCATAATAAATGTTATGTTAATTACAAAGGGAAAGTCGACCTACATGTCAAAACTTCATTAAATTACAAAGGTACAATAAATGCTTTATTTCATTAAGTGCCATACATAAAGCATTTCGGATGTCGACCTGCACGTCAGACATCAATATATCTCAGTACATGGATGCATCATAGCTAATAAGTATATGAAAATTAGTGCATAATACCAAAAAAAAAAGAATATACCTTGGACCTCTGTCCATCTGTATGTCCATGTCTCCTTAGCCATCTAACATGCATCAATCTACTATCTCGAGATGGGAGTGTGGCTCAGGCACCTTTACCGCCCAGCCACAGAATGTTTAGCTCCCATGGGGTTCTTCCTGACACGAAGAACACGTCGACCCTTGCCCAAGAAGCCTAGCAACTAGTACTGAGGATTCAAATGGATCTGGTGCAATCGTGAACATATCTACTAACACATAGTCTAATTGTAGAACAAACACGGATGTGGTAGAGGGATGAATCATAACTAGCATATGCACAAACTTCGGCCAATGCATTTATTTCCAGATTTTTATTGACAGCCATAATAGTAATACACATTTCTACCCTCCCCTAATTCTCCACATTCAGCACCCTCCCATAAAGAATGCACAAATATCATGGAACGATTGGCTTTAAATTAATATTTCGCTAAGCAAATGCACTTGTTAAAGCGACTATGTTTTCTCAGATTTCCTTACTCCACTATTCTTATAATGACATAGTAAGGTACAAGGACTTCAAACAGTAGACTATTCCCAGCATACCCAGATTTTCATTTATAAATGTACCAAAATGTACTAACAAGAAAAAGATTAACAATTGCTACAGTGCTTTCAAATAAGATTCACAGAATACACAATAATTTTCTAGAAAATGTCGTGACAGGGCTAAGCCAAATATTTATGTGGTATTTTTCTTTGCATTGGTTCCCACAGCTATTTAGGATATGGCGTTGCATGCAGATATGGAATTTCATGATTCTAACAAATCTATAACAGTTGTGGGGCCTATTATCAAAACCAAGCGATAAACAACAATCTCCTCAGGTTGGAGACGTTTAAATCAGTTTTAAAATAAAAGCCATCTCTAAATAGTGCTGAAGAGGCATACATTTTCCAAATGTTTAAAAGCATAGGAGTAAACAAGAAGAAAATGTTGCGCAAAAACCAGAAGAGATGTGGCACTGTACTTTTACCCACACACATAATTCGGCATCCAATTCCATCTTACCCAAACATAAATAAATTGCAAGGTGACTGTTGTTAATATATGTTTAAAAATGTTGAGTCGAGATTTAAAACGAAGAGAGTTCACACCCAAAACACGGAGGAAAAGTATGAGTTGCTTAACTGTGCAGTAGGGAAGTAAAATGTCAAGTCTTTATTTATTCTTAACACCAACAGTTTACATGGAACGCGTGGGTGAAAGTTAAAGCGTCCAACATGTTTTGCGCTAAGGGAAGGGAGAGATACAATTTCAAACTGGTCCATCCTAGTTAAAGAAATAAATGAAAGAGGAGTGATGGTTCTACTACCCGCCGGTTTAGGGGGCAGTGTTCAAGACAATGCAGGGACACATGTCCAATTCGAAGGAGCGGCATCCAAACATGTGTAACCATCATGGTACCCAAGTCACAATAAAACAAAACCATACTCACAGGATAAAAGGAGTCCCACAATACAGTTTAATGGAAAAGAGCACAGAGAGGAATCATGACAATGCATGGAGAGGCTAAAAAGCCGTAGCTAAGATGTTTTATGAACTACAACCACGACAAGGCATGCCCAATTAACCTCTAGTTGTACACCCTACAACCATTGTAAATATACAAAGATGAAGGAGATAAAAAATGGCTACAACGAAGAATGCTCACTGCTAAACACACTAAACACAGGTCATGGTTACGCATGGCTTTGATTATGAGTGGAGGAACAACATAGTTTATGGCCCAAGAACTTATGACTCATGTACACTATCAAATTCTAAACTCAAGCCTTGCGTAGTGAATTGCTAAACATGCAAACAAGTTTTCAAGTAGAAATTTGAATATACTCACAAAACACCTAGCTACCAAATGAACATGCAGTAAAAACATAAAGGTGTCTAACCAAGCACATCAATGCCATTTTAATAAAACAAGAACATTTTCTTATTTGCAATAACGATGCAACACAAGAATAAAACTTGGATGCGTGAGCTGAAGAAAAGAAATGTCATCTTCCTTGGAGTCCTTGTATCGTATCAACTCTCTTTCTATCCAATATCTTGGACCACCACCTTCGAGCTACACCTTCTTTCCTATGATTTCCAGTGTTTTTCACTATGTTTTATTCACTCTTTATTTTCAAAACCATCCACCTTCCTTTGTTCTTTCGCAGATATATAAAAAAAAATAAGAAAAAGAATCTCCAATGAGGGGGAGCGCATGCCCCTAAATGAGGAGATTGGCCTCTTTATTAGCCATTTCCCCCTCCCCCGCTTCCCAAGCCAACTGTTTTCATTAATTTAAGGAATAAAATTTGCCCCCCCCCCCTCCACCTCACTTCCTAAATTAATAACATATAAAAACATAAATATTCCAACATAAATAACACAATATATCTAAACATATGCACGTGAAAGTAAACATTTATTTCATTCAAATTTATGTCATTCACACTGAAATTCAAGAGAGTGGTAAATACACAAATATGAAGCTAACATAATTGCACAAAACTCTAAGTGGTATGTGCGTAGACCAAACCATCTGTACCCTCCAGAGATGAGAGCTAGCCTTCTCTACCTCAACCACACCCCCATCTTCATCCTACATCCACTCAGTCACACTCCACCAAACAATGTATCAGTACTCAATTATCATTGCATCAATAATTTCCACATTTATTTAAAATCCATAAAATCAACATAATTTTAATGAAATTACATCATAATTCCTCATTTATGCATGTAATAATAATAAAAATAAAGCATCTACTATGCATCATAACAATAATCATCATCATAACTTGCTTAAGAGTTGCAATTTACCATAAAAAAAGCATCGACGATAAGGTCTAATCTAGAACATAACAAGGGAAGGAGACATAGTCGAATCATAATGCCTAGGTCAACCAAAGTCAAAAGTCACATGATAAGTCTGAAATTAAAGAGTCTCAAAGGTCGAGTCGTAACATCCCTCCCAACTAGGAAAAGACATCAACCCGATGTCACATCAAAATATACCAAAATGAAACACATCACACATAATATATATACATCATAACACATAATATATATACATCATAATGAGTCAGCAAGGAAGTCTATGAGAAGAAACGAGGAAATGATCAGTGCACGTCCTCTGCATCCTCCCATGTGGCACTCTCAACAGAGAATTGGTCCCACTGGACCTTGTACTGCGAAACATCTATGTTGCACACTCAGATAGTACGCTGATCAACTAGCCGGGTAGGCTCCACCTGCACTACCCCAGGTTCCTGAACCTGCAAAGCATGCCAATCCAAAATATGTGAAGCATCTAGATGATAAGGTTTCAACAATGAAACATGAAAGACATTATAATTCAGGCCGGAGCGGGTGGTAGAGCAAGTTAGTATGCAACTGGATTGATGACTTCCAAAACATCAAAGGGCCCCACATATCGCAACGCAAGTTTGGAAGCCTTGCCGAAGGATATGGAGCTCTTATGGGGCCGAACATGTAAATATACCTTGTCCCCTGCTTGGAACTGTCTAGAAGTGTGGTTCTTGTCCGCATAGCTCTTCTTTCGATCTGCTGCTTCTTTCAGCCTATCTCGAATCAAAGCCATCTGTTCTTCCATCTCTCGCAACATATCAGGACCAATCACAATCTTGTCCTCAACCCTGTCCCAACTGATAGGAACGCGACACTTACGCCCATAATGTGCCTCAAATAGTGCCATACCTAGAGAAGCATGATAGGAGTTATTATATACAAAATCTAGCAAGGGAAGATACTCTTCCCACTTGTACTGCTGGTCCATGTAGTACATTTAGAGTAAATCCTCTACCAATTGATTGACTCTTTCTGTTTGCCCATCCATTTGAGGATGGTAGGCTGTGCTAAAGTTGAGACGTGTACCCAAGGAAGCATTCAAGGTTGTCCAGAACCTTGATGTCATTTGAGTGTCTCTATCAGATATAATAGTCTCTGGCACACCATGAAGTCAGAAAATCTCATGCACAAAATTCTTGGCCAAAGCCAAGGATCCATATTTTAAAATCCTTGGAATAAAATGGGCCACTTTGGTTAATTTGTCAACTACAACCAAAATGACATCATGCCTCTGCCTGGTCATTGGTAATCCCTATATGAAATCCATAGTGATGACTTTCCATTTATATTCTAGAATATCATGTAGATATAATAATCCCGCTGGGTGGACATGCTCAGCCTTGACTCGTTGGCATTACAAACACTGGGTTATGTAAGCGGTCACATCATGCTTAAGCCCTGGAAAAAAATGCAATGGTCTCAAATTGACAATCATCTTATTTACCCCTGGATGACCTGAAAATGGAGCGTAGTGCATCTCCTCAAGTACCACCTTCCTCAACCCTACTCGGTCGGGAATATACATCCTGTTCTGGTATCTCAGAATGCCATCATATTTAAAATTGTATCTGTCAAAATGGTAATTAGATGGATCATTCTGCAAAGCTGATTTGACCAACTCATAATGGTATTCTCCTAGAAGATTAAGCAACACCTACTCTCTCAGGCATGTCTTAGGGGTAGAGATAGAAGAAATGTGCCTTCACCTGCTAAGAGCATCTGCCACTCTATTCTCTTTCCCTTTAATGTATTCAATGCCAAAATCATACTCGCTTAGAAACTCTAACCAATGTCTCTGCCTGGCATTGAGATTGGGTTGCGTGAAAATATATCTAAGTCCCATATGGTCTGTCTTTAGCTCAAAGGTCTTACCCAATAGGTAATGCCTCCACATCTGTAAAGCATGTACAATAGAAGCCAATTTTAGATCATGCGGAGCATAATTAACCTCATGTTGTTTCAACTTTTGTGACTCATAAGCCACTACTGTTTCATCTTGCATCAACCACCACCCAAACCCTCACCTGAAGCATCTGTAATTATAGTGAACTATCCATTGGGGCCAGGTACAACCAAAATGGGAGCGGACGTAAGCTTCTGTTTCAATAACTCAAAATCTTTCTCACATGTCTCTATCCACTCATATCGTTTCCCTTTTCTCTGCAGGGATGTAATGGGAGTAGCAATCTTGGAGAATCCCTCCACAAATTTCCTATAATAACCAGCCAACCCCATGAAGCTTCAAACTTCGCTCACATTGCTAGGAACAGGCCATTCAAGTATAGTCTTGATCTTGGCAGGATCTACTGCAATTCCATCCACAGATATGATATGTCCTAGATAATGAATCTCTTTCTGATAAAATGAACACTTTGATAGCTTACCATACAGTTTCCTGTCTCTCAGACGCTGCAAGACTATACACAAGTGGCCTTCATGTTCCTCCATGTTCTTAGAGTAAATCAGGATGTCATCAATAAAGATCTCCACAAACTTATCTAGACAGTCTCTGAAAACATTGTTCATAAGGTTCATAATTGCGGCAGGAGCATTCATTAAGCCAAAAGGTAGGACGACAAACTTGTAATGCCCATACCATGTCTTGAAAGCAGTTTTAGATATGTCCTCATCCTTAATCTGAAGCTGATGATATCCAGATCTCAAATTGATCTTAGAAAACATAGTTGCACCTTTCATTTGATCGAATAGCTCATCTATTCGTGGAAGGGGATACCTATTTTTGATGGTCACTTTGTTGAGCATTCTGTAATCAATACACAGTCGCAAAGTATCATCCTTCTTCTTAACAAAGATCACTGGGGCTCCCCAAGGTTATACGCTAGGGTGTATGAACCCTTTGTCCAAAATTTCCTAGAGTTGAACCTTTAGTTCATACATCTCAGTAGTAGCCATTCTGTAAGGAGCCTTAGATTGTGGCTCAGTTCCAAGCATCAATTCAATGGAGAAATCAAACTCTCTCTTCGAAGGAAGTTCAGGAAATTCTTCTGGAAATACATCTCAGAATTCTTGTAACAAGGGAGAATCATCCATACTAGGAGTTGTGTCAATATCCTTGACATGTGCTGCATATAACATACACCCCTTCCTCTTTGCCCTTATTAAATGCATAGCAGAAATCTGCCTCAATTCCATAGGTCGCTTCACACCTCTTATTACTGCAGATTCTCCCACATCATCAAAACATACAATAAATTTATCTCTATAATCTATAATGGCCTTATGCTCAGTTAGCCAGTTGATGCCTAATATAACATTATATGATCCCAAAGGGGCGACATAAAGATTTACTTGCGTGAGAAAGATAGGAAGTTCCAACTCACTGCATGATAAACATTGCTTTACCCGATGCTCAGCCCTATATTGCCATATTCTACAATCCAAGGTTCAGCCATAAATCCTGCTCTAACTGAAAGCCTAGATACAACTCTAGTATCTACAAAGCATTCAATAGCTCCTATATCTATTAAAATTGAAACATTCTGACCAAAAAGCTTACTAGTCATCTGGATAGGGGTAGCCTAAAAATCAGCCTACCTGTGATCAATAGTTGCGTGAATATGATATTGTGCCTGAAGGCCTCTACGATTTGAACGATGTGGACATCTAGTAGAAAAGTGATCACCTCCACAAACAAAATATCCATCTCGGGGTCCCTGTTTTCCTTTTGGTTTGTCCCTCATGTTTCCATTCCTGTTATTTCCCTTGTTTGGATTCTGGTTCTGTGAGTTCCTATAGGAATTCCTTCCTGAATTCCCTTGTCCTTTTCCCTTCATGTTCCAAATCTGTTGGCGGCCACTGTTATGTTGTTTATTATCCTAATATTTTCTTTTGAAACCCTGATTGGTATTGGATCTCTGGTTACTGTTCACCTTGGACAAACTTTGTAATCTTTGTTCCTGTCGAAGAGCCTTTCTGAGTGCAAAAATCATGGTTTCTGGCTCATGCATCTCAACTTCGGAACTCACCTCAGGACGTAACCCTGTTATAAACTTGCGAGTCCTAAATCGTTCATCCTGTTGGTATTGTGGAACATACTTCACCAAATAATAAAATCTCTCATGATATTGAGTAACTGTCAGGACTCCCTGAATCAAATTCTGAAATTCTGTCACCTTCCGATCAAAGAATAACTGAGGTAACTACCTCATGCAGAATAACTGCAAGAACTCTTCCCATGATATCTCTCCTGGCTGAAGTTTCTTTTCTGCCATTACATTTTCCCACCAAGTGGCAGCATCACCTGTCAGCTGGAAAGTAGCCCACATTGCCCTAGATTGCCCAGAGAAATTCCGGACATGAAAATATTTTTCCAAGGAAATGATCCATGCCTTAGCATCATCCCCAAGGGTCTTACCGCTAAAATTAGGAGGTGTGACCTTGTTCAGGTCTTTGCTGAGCTCTTCAGCTATATTGCCATGGTTTCTGGCTACCTCTGCAGCCCTGAGATCAGCTTCTCTTTTCTGTTGCTCCTCTACCCTCCTATCCTCCTCCAGTTTCCTTTGCTCTTCATTTAGGCAGTTCTCATCCCGCCTACCCCTCATATCATTCTCAAGGTGATCCATATGTGCACCATGTTGTTGTAGTAAATCCCCTTGTTGGGTCAGAAGAGCTAAAATCTGATCCAACCTCTGATTGGGCTGATCAACCTGACCATAGCTAGATCCGGCCTTGTTGTTGTTTCTATTGTTCATGGTCACATATTAGGTCCTGCACCCACACAGAAATATGCAACTTTAGCAAGCAGTAGGCCAAAGCCCCAGAGTTAAACTCAACTTTGATACCACATGTAAAGACTGCATTTTCTCACAAAATGTCACACACACATAAAACATAAATTGCGGAATAGTCAAAAAGATTACATGGTCGAAAGTACACATAGACAAATCGAACCATTACATATTCATAATGAAAAGATCTTAACTCGAGATTTTGACCTACACGTCGATATCATTAAGAATCCACAAGAAATAAATTATACAATAAAGTCATCATAACAGACGTCAGTCGAAACATCACATGTTCATAATAAATGTTATGTTAATTACAAAGGGGAAGTCGACCTACACATCGAAACTTCATTAAATTACAAAGGTACAATAAATGCTTTATTTCATTAAGTGCCATACATAAAGCATTTTGGATGTCGACCTACACGCCAGACATCAATACACCTCAGTACATGGATGCATCATAGCTAATAAGTATATGAAAATTAGTGCATAATACCAAAACAAAAGGAATATACCTTGGACTTTTGTCCATCTGTATGTCCCTGTCTCCTTAGCCATCTAACATGTGTCAATCCGCTATCTCGAGATGGGAGTGTGGCTCGGGCGCCTTTACCGCCCAACCACTAAGTGGTTTTCTCCCCAAGGGTTCTTCCTGACACGAAGAACGCGTTAACCCTTGCCCGAGAAGCCTAGCAACCGGCACTGAGGAGTCAGATGGATCTGGTGCAGTCGTGAACATATCTACTAACACATAGTCTAATTGTAGAACAAACGCGGATGTGGCAGAGGGATGAATCATAACCAGCATATTACAAAAGACATACACAAGCTTTGGCCAAAGCATTTATTTCCAGATTTCTACTGGCAGGCATAATAGTAATACACATTTCTACCCTCCCCTGATTCTCCACATTCAGCACCCTCCCATAAAGAATGCACAAATATCATGGAAAGATTGGCTTTAAATTAATATTTCGCTAAGCAAATGCACTTTGTAAAGCGACTATGTTTTCTCAGTTTTCCTTCCTCCACTATTCTCATAATGACATAGTAAGGTACAAAGACTTCAAACAATAGACTATTCCCAGCATACCCAGATTTTCATTTATAAATGTACAGAAATGTACTAACAAGAAAAAGCTTAACAATTGTTATAGTGCTTTCAAATAAGATTGTTACAGTTCTTTCCCTGACAGGACTAAGCCAAATATTTATGTGGTATTTTTCTTCGCATTGGTTCCCTCAGCTATTTAGAATATGGCGTTGCATGATATGGAATTTCATGATTCTAAAAAATCTATAACAGTTGTGGGGTCTATTCTCAAAACCAAGCGATAAACAACAATCTCCTCAGGTTGGAGACGTTTAAATCGGTTTTAAAATAAAAGCCATCTCTAAACAGCGCTGAAGAGGCATACGTTCTCCAAATGTTTAAAAGCACAGGAGTAAACAAGAAGAAAATGCCGCGCAAAAACCAGAAGAGATTTGGCACTGTACTTTTAGCCACACACACAATTCGGCATCCAATTCCATCTTACCCAAACATAAATAAATTACAAGGTGACTGTTGTCAATATATGTTTAAAAACGCTGAGTCAGGATTTAAAACTAAGGGAGTTCACACCCAAAATGCGGAGGAAAAGTACGAGTTGCTTAATTGTGCAGTAGCGAAGTAAAATGTCGAGTCTTTATTGATTCTTAACACCAACAGTTTACATGCCACACATGGGTGAAAGTTAAAGCGTCCAACATGTTTTGCACTAAGGGAAGGGAGAGATGCAATTTCAAACTGGTCCATCCTAGTTAAAAATAAATGAAAGAGGAGTGATGGTTCTACTACGCGTCGGTTTATGGGGTAGTGTTCAAGACGATGCAGGGACACATGTCCAGTTCGAAGGAGCGACATCCAATCGTGCATAACCATCATGGTACCCAAGTCACAATAAAACAAAACCATACTCACAGGATAAAAGGAGTCCCATAACACAGTTTAATGGAAAAGAGCGCAGATAGGAGTCATGACAATGCGTGGAGAGGCTAAAAAGCCGCAACTATGACGTTTTATGAACTACAACCATGACAAGGCATGCCCAATTAACCTCCAGATGTACACCCTACAGCCATTGTAAATATACAACGACGAAGGAGAGAAAAAATGACTACAACGAAGAATGCTAACTGCTGAACACGCTGAACACAGGTCATGGTTACGCATGGCTTTGATTATGAGTGGAGGAACAACATAGTTTATGGCCCAAGAACTTACGACTCATGTACACTATCAGTTGCTAAACTCAAGCCTTGCGCAGTGAATTGCTAAACATGCAAACAAGTTTTTAAGTAGACATTTGAATATACTCACAAAACACCCAGCTACCAAATGAACACACCGTAAAAAAGTAAAGGTTTGTAACCAAGCACATCAATGCCATTTTAATTAAACAAGAACATTTTCTCATTTGCAATAACGATGCAGCACAAGAATAAAACCTGGATGCGTGAGATGAAGAAAAGAAATGTCGTCTTCCTTGGCATCCTTGTATCGTATCAACTCTCTTGCTATCCAATATCTCAGACCACCACCTTCGAGCTACACCTTCTTGCCTGTGATTTCCAGTGTTTTTCGCTGTGTTTTATTCACTCTTTTTATTTCAAAACCATCCACCTTCCTTTGTTCTTTCGTAGATATAAAAAAAAATTTTAAAAAAAAACAAGAAAAAAAATCTCTAGTGAGAGGGAGCGCATGCCCCTAAATGAGGAGATTGGCCTCTTTATTATCCATTCCCCCCTCCCCCGCTTCCCAAGCCAACCATTTTCATTAATTTAGGGCCCGTTTGGACGCAGGCATATCGACCGTTATTCCCGAATTGCGTATTCCGAATTCCAAATCCATTGTTTGTGGTCGACATGCACGGATGGAATTGGAATTTCGATATGCCAATTTTGTCAAAAAAANGGGCATACCGTCTTCCACTTGAAAAGGTGGAATTGGAATATCGGGCTCGCATGCCGGTTTCCAAATGCCAATTTTGAAATGTCGTCGGGTCCGCGTGGCTGAAGTAATTTTTGGCATCCGCCTTTTAACCTTCCTTTTCACATCCGCAACGGCATTATTCTCGCTTTCACATCCG
Organism: Thuja plicata; assembly: GCA_018584345.1. NCBI lineage: Eukaryota > Viridiplantae > Streptophyta > Pinopsida > Cupressales > Cupressaceae > Thuja > Thuja plicata. Next base: position 1,949,685 of record MU224863.1, on the reverse strand, counting down.
CAATGACATTGTTTGAAGCTTGGTTCTCTGCATCTGCATCACGTTGCTTCATTTGTTCGAAGCTTTGTTCTCTGCATCTGCATCACGTTGCTTCATTTGTTCGAAGCTTGGTTCTCTGCATCTGCATCACGTTGCATTTGGAGGTCACATTTGTTTAGAAACCCTAACCCGTGCTGAAACGAAGGTACTTCTAGGGTTTAAATAAGTTTTTGTAACTTCATTTGTATCAATTTTAGTATGTAATATGGTTTGTACGAAGGGTTATATGAATGTATCAGCACATAACTAAAACACAAATCTTAGTATCAGTACATAAATAAAATGCAAATCTTACCAAATGATCCCACATAGCTAAAACGCATTTTGTAACTTCATTTGTATCAGTTTTTGTAACTTATTTTTAAGATTTGCGTTTTAGTTAGAGGGCATTTTGGTTTCAGAAAATGTTACTGGGCTATGCTTCTTTTTCCAGATTAGAAAACTAAATCTGAGGTCATTTTTGCGACTGTTGTAGAGTAATGCCACTATTTGAGGTCATTTTGTTGTTTTATTTGAAACCAAACTCTTTTCCAATATTGAAATCCTAGGGTTTGAAAAAGTTCTCTGATGCAAATGCTCAGAGGGAAGTAATTACAGTTTGCAAAGGTTA
>MU224863.1:1915802-1928922 GCA_018584345.1 Thuja plicata | reverse complement strand
GGAGGTGATGGTCCATGGTTATTTTTTGACTTAAAAGCTACTTTTAAAAAAATTATTTAGAGAAAAAATAGGAGACAAATAAGAAAAGGGAAAACAATTTATGGAGCTGTGTTGTTTTATAAGCAATCACTGTTTATTTCCAGTTATTTTTTAGGTTTTTTTTTATGGGGGGAGGTGGGGTTGCAGAATTAATTTGAACAGTTGAAAATGAGGTGGGGCTGGAAATTGCCCCACCAGCTTTCCAAAAATTTTTAAACATCACTGACCACAGCTCTATTTCTGCTCCACTAAAATAGAAGAAGATTCTATTTTATCTTTTCTCATCATTTAAAATGTGCATGGAAAGAGTTTAGCTACTTAAATTTAAGTAGAAATTGAAGTTAAGCAGACTTAAGTAGACGCATAGGAACTGGGGTCTCTTGTTGTTTCCTTCCCTGAAAGGCCTAGATCATGAAAGCCACTTTACCGCAAAAAAAAAAATACGAGTTTGTCTAATAATGGAATTGCTCCTCTGTCCGTGTCAGGTTCTTCGTTCATGTCATTAGCCTGTGAGCTAGATCGTATAGAGCTTGACCAATATCTGACTATGGAACATGAAAGATTTCCTTTCGGTGAGGAACTCATGAGCCCCCATTTGTTTGATATCTTTCCTTTTGATGACGAGCTGATAAATAACTATGAGATGTCTGGGCAGTTGAATGTATTTTATCACGAACAAAATTCCAAGGCTGTAAATGATATTTCCGTATTACCGAATAAGGATATCATGTCATCTGTGCGAATCTCTAATTAGAAAGAAGCTTAGTGGGTAAGAATATGCCCTAAAGATAGCTCGGATCAAAAGGCTCCGCATGCAGAGAAAGAGGAAGAGGTGGGATTGGTTCAACTTCTGCTATAGTCTGCATGAATGATAGGCGAAGGTGAATATGATCAAGCCGCAGGACTGGTGAGCAAATGCAATAATTTTTCTTGTATGCTGGGGAATCCAACACAGAGGCTCGGCCATTATATGTGCAGTGCATTACAGGATAGAATCAAACGCCAGACTCTGGGCCTGTTAAACAATGCCACCAAACCACTTCCAGATTTTGCCTTCAATATTGAGGGTCAATTTGAGAAAAATAAGTTTTATAGTCTCCTTGTTCACTGTAATAGAGTTCATCCCTATGTCAATGTGATGCAGTTCACGTCTATGCAGGCAATCATAGAAGTTGTGGGGCATGCAAGGAAAATTCATGTAATTGATCTATGAATGCGAATTGGGTCACACTGTACAGTATTGATGGAGTATCTTGTACACAGATCTGTGTCCTCTTCTATGCCTGCGTTTGAGCTTTTCAAGATTACAGTAGTTGGGATGAATGGCAAAGAGCTTTGTGAAAGTGGAAAAAGACTCGATGAGCCGGCCAAATCTTTGGCGATTCTGTTTTTGTACAACATGGTGGAGATCAGAACCATAGAGGAGATTAACATAGGTTTATTCACCGCTAAATATGGTGAGATGTTGGCAGTTCATGCTCCAATCGTTCTGAGAAGTTTGTTATAAAGAAACTGAGACCAAGCATAGTGGTAAATGTTGAAATAGAAGCGCACCATAATTCTCAATCTTTTGTGGATAGATTCACAGAGGTGCTTATCTCTTACATGGCATATTTTGATATGTTGGATGTTACCATGACAAAGAGAAATGATACTATGAGGGTGAAGCATGAAGAATTAGTTACTGCAAGTCAGATAAGGAATATGATAGTCTATGAGGGGAAGGAGAGGACTGCTAGACATGTTAAAAATGATGTGTGGAAGGGTTTGCTCAAAAAAGCAGGGTTCAGGCAAAAGTTCTTCAGCTTTTGAGCTATGTATGCGACTAGGGTTAGGTTTTATTCGTTCATTTTTTTTAGATGTACATTTCTACGAATGAAATCTTCAGACATTCCTATGAATGAAATCTTCAGGTCAGCTGAAATCACATATGAAGCAGCTGTCTAGCTCGATAACTACAAAGGTGCTTTCAAATCATAGAGCTGAAAATGGAATATTACATACAAAGAATCACAGAAAGAGGGAAAAATGGAAACATTCAGCGAAACCATAAATGGAACCATCGCAGCGAGTGTATTGGAGGAGAAGACTTACCCTACAACAGAGCAGGTTAGAGGAATAGCAGAGCTGAGCTACAGACCATTTTCCCTGCGAAACCCCTTCTTCTCACGACAGCAGTGGAAGATAAAGAAAAAACCACAAAAACCCTTCTTCAGTCACGACAGCAGCGGAAGATGTTGAAAAAAACACAAAGGCCCCGACAAATGAGAATTGGAGGCAGTCCCAAATTTACACACATTTAGCCCAATTCTAATTTTTAATTCCAATTCCAACTCTAAGAAGGAATTGTGGAATGCTCAAAATGGGCCAAAATTAGAATTCGCCTAAACCTATTCCAATTTCTTATTTTGGAACCAAACAGGGTATTGAAAATTTTAGGAATTTGGGAATGCCAATTCCTAGTCAATTCTGTGAAACAAACGGGCCCTAAGATTTGTTCTAATTCCCATTTTCAGCATAAGCACTTGAGCATAGTTATTCTGTAAGCTCTGCGCATTTTCCTAGGTATGTAATATTTTAAATCTCTTTTCTTTCACGCTATTTCATTTCCTGACTTTAGGTTTGTAAAGACTAATTTGCCTTGAGGATCAATTCTAGGGTTTTACATTTGTCCTAGAAAAGACTAGAATGGGTTAGAGTTAATTTTGTCCTCCACCTCATTTCTTCTCATTTCTCTATTATGTTTTATTTGATTAGTTTAATTTTTAAATGCAACACCCACTATATACCATGAGATGGCATGCCATTAAGGCATTCTGTCAAAAGGTTTATTTGCAGTGAGATGACATCATTTTAAGGCATTCGATCAAACACTTCACGATGCCTTATCTATTCTTATCACTATAAATTTTTGTGCACCTTCTATTCTTTGAAGGATCTTCAAATCTTACTTGAAACTCATAAATGGGTATGGCTAGAGGGTAATATAGGGTTTACTCTGTGATATTCTATGCAATTTTTCACCATTTTAGATGTCTTTATATGCCAAAAAAATATGGTGAAAAGTGCAGGCCAAAGGTTTAAAAAATACATTTTTCTGTGGGTTGAAATGATTTTTAAGACTAATAACGATCTTCTCTTCTATTTTTCCTTCTTTATGGTCCATCCTCCCTTATCTATATATGGCCAAAAAGCCCAACAATAGATTTTCTCTCGATTCATTTCCCTCATCTAATTTTGGACTCTTATTATCACGAGTCGTGACAATCACCAAACTTTTGGGATTGAGGGCATCTATGTGTACTAGGTCATCTAACTGCTCCTAAGCATCAACATAACATTGTCTACAACTATAAGGAACCTTAATTCACGACTCCTTTCTAGATTATCCTTGATAGCTGCGATCCCATATTCTTTGCTAGGAATGGTATTTCCTTGCACATAAAACCTTAATTCGCGACTCCTTTCTAGATTATCCTTGATAGCTGTGATCCCATATTCTTTGCTAGTCCATGGTATTTCCTTCCACATAAAACCTTAATTCGCGACTCCTTTCTAGATTATCCTTGATAGCTGCGATCCCATATTCTTTGCTAGGAATGGTATTTCCTTCCACATAAAACCTTAATTCGCGACTCCTTTCTAGATTATCCTTGATAGATACGATCCCATATTCTTTGCTAGGAATGGTATTTCCTTCCACATAAAATAGATCTTTGAGAAGCTGACCTTGGGGAGAAATTAACCCACCTTTGACATGCTTTCCCCGCACATCAAACAAAAATGTTGATATGTTGAATTCTGAACTTTTACAATTGAAGAAATATTTGGTGGCAGTGGGCTTGCCATACAACTTAGATTTTTTATCTATATTTGAGCATTATATTCAGGCCTTATTCAAACAGGTCTAGTTATGGTACCACACCATTTACTACCATATTTGGTTTAGGGTTTACAAAACCATTCAAAGTTACTAAATTATAAAAATTAAACCTAAAAAATTTTCCTCTCGTGCACACATAAAAGTCACTAAATGCTCAAACTTAATATAGCAACATAAATATTAGAAACTAAAATATAAAAAACTATATGTGTGTGTGTGTGTGTGTGTGTGTGTGAATTAATATTTTAACATTTATCTCCTAATATTTTGTACTCTTCTAAATAATTAAATATATGTATACTTTTATAATTTTTGTGTCTAGTTGTATCTGCAGCAAGGGATTTTGAAATTTTTATGTTTTTGTATCTCGTACTATTTCCATTTCCATGCAATAAAGTTAACAATACCCTCAAAGACATGTCATTATGATGAAGCGACAGAGTAGACCTGAGGAAGTTATTGAAGAAAACAAGTCCTTATGCAATAGATGCTTTGATCAAATCTTCTACAGTAAAAAAAAAGAGGTTGTGTTGTAGCTTTTATTGGTATATTTGAGTCTAACCCATGTTGACAAATCTTGTCAAACTTTTATCCCACTGTGTTAAAGGCGGCCTATGATTCATCCAATATTTACCTAGCAAATGAAATTACCAATTCTAAAATACAGTAAATGTGAAGCTTCTTTTGTAACACTCTTATCAACTATATTCCTAAAATTTTGACTTTTGTATGATAAGCACACCTCCAATCCTGCATCCTTGCTCATGTTTTTAGTCTTTGTGCAAATATAGACATGAATCCACCTTTTACCACTTTTTTACAGACCTTTTAAGTCCAGAAATATTCGATATTTACAACATAACATGCCAAAATGGTTAGGACATTCAAGATACATGCATAGATTGCCATGTAAAGTGCCTATAAATTATTTTGTGCATCTTCTTATCAACCCTTCAACACATATCTCTTGTTGGTATAAGGCTGGAACTTTGATGGTTCCTTTGGTACCTCATCTCTGCCAAGGTCCTTTGTAGAAGCCTAACAAAAAGAAGAAAAACAATTAAGCTAACTTAATTGCAAACTTAAATACCTCCAGGTTTTCAACCCATCCTCTCTTAAAGGAAATCAATTACCTTTTCTTGAGCATCATTGAGTCTGATTTCCGCTTTGCATTAGAAAAGGAATTGGATCTCTTAGGCTTGATGAGTTTCCATTGGTAGTTTGGCATGTAGATTTTGTAGATCTAGAGGCAGTCAGAGGTCCTGCATAATTCTGAACATTCTTCCCATCCACTCACCTTCCAACTCTAGTGAAAAGAATGAATTTAGGTCATGCTTTGTCTTTGGCTTCTGAATTCAACACACAACATAATTAATGACTAACTCATTCCCTCATATTTCATCAATACCAAACTTGCAACTGATTTAAATTAGTTTGTTTATGCCCATTTGAGATATGCATATTGCATACCCCATTATGAATTAGACCTCTAATAATAATTGTACCAAAGCATTGCAATCACTACAAAATCAACTGGATGGAAAAGTTAAAAAAAAAATTCAATTCCATATAAGCCTTTGTTATTTAATTTGTTTGCATGCTAGTGCAGGGGCAAAATGAAGCAGATTGAATTAAAGGGTGAACATAACACCTTACAGCTATAGCCAAATGTGAATAGTCCATATTTGATAGGATTGGCTGTAGCTAAACTTATCAAGCATATTTTGATACAGTCAAGACTCAAATCCGTACTGTAGAGATTCATAAAACATGATCATCTAGTGTGTTTGTGTATCTCAACCAATCTCGCATGAGACAAAACAACAGGCTCACATGTATCCAAAGAAGGTTGAGCATTTGAAATTACATTTTTTTTGTAAGCCTCTTCATATATTTGATCTCTATTCAGTTCAATTCTTGATATCTTGTATATATACACTTGGGTGTAATGTGTTCCTTGGTGGCAATTTATTAATTGGGTTGTGGAGTTATTACTTTATCCGGGGCGGAATGGTAAAGGCCTTGGGATGTCAAACATGTTGTTTACATAGTAATAAATACTTCTAACAAAGTTAGGATACTAGGAAACTATTATTTAGAAATGCATTTTTAGAATTGTCTTTACATTTAAGTGATAATGTGAATGATAATGAATATTTCAATCATTTTACCCAATTGTTCAACTATCTTTTGTATAGGAATTAAAGCATAATAAGTATTGGTCTTTAGAAACAATGGACTTAAATTGACATCAATATATGTATTTTTCATGTCTTTGTAAATGTCTTCAATATGCGTTTCATATATCATTGTTGTTGTTGATCTCTTTCATTGTTGTTGCTGATCTTTTTTTTACCCTGTTTACTACTCTCATATGGATAGGGCATTTTATCAACCTTTTGTTGTTACAGTACATGATATTGTTGCTCCTTTGATGTTCTTTAGACGAGATTTGATAACACTCATTTCCTAATAAAATGGTTATACAAATTTTGAATAGGGCACTATAGACCTTATGGCAAGACATGTTGTCAATTAGTGCCAAAACACTTAGTCATTCATATGGTTATAGTGTTGACCGAGCCAGCAGCTTGAAGTGTTACCCAAGCTAAGCAGTTGCTGTGTCGACTGAGCAGTTAGTTCCAAACAGTATCACATGAGTCACCAGTGTTACCCGAGTTGCATACCATCTCTGAGTGATCAATGTGGCCCGAGCACCCAGTGTCAACCAAGTGTCAGAGTTGCCAGTTCACTGTGTCGTCTGAGTGTCAGTATATCACCCGAGTGGATTACTGGACCGACTATCAGCATTGGGCCGACTTAGTACATAATGTTTGATACTATTTAATATGATAGTAGTTGACTTGTAGAGGTAATTAATTTGGATAAGGTATATATGTAAGACACTTTGTTTATCCAAATCAGCAATCAAGTAAGAAATGAATCAATCATGACAACAACATTGAATATATGTATGGATGCAAATATGAAGAGGCAGATTGATTAGTAGGCTACAACAGTATAAAGGATTAGCAGAGACTCATCTATCACATTCAGGTGATCAGTATTACATCAAAGGATCTTATTCAACAAATCAGAGTTGCATAGCAGATCATTCACTAGTTCATCCTAACAAGTGTGTCAGTCAAAATACTTAAAGAGGGTGGACTTAACAGTGTTGACCTTATGGAAAGACATGTTGTCAATTAGTTCCAAAACACTTAGTAATTTATATGATTATAGTGTTGACCGAGCCAGTAGCTTAAAGTGTAACTTGAGCAGTTGCAGTGTCGACCAAGCATATAGTTCAGTACAATATCACCCGAGTCACCAGTGTTACCTGAGTCACCATATTTGAGTGATCAATGTGACCTGAGCACCCAGTGTTAACCGAGTGCCAGAGTTGTCAATTCACTATCTCGCCTGAGTGTTAGTGTATCACCCGAGTAGATTACTGGACCCGAGTATCAGTATTGGGCTGACTTAGTTCATATTGTTAATACTATTTTATATGATAGTAGCCGACTTGTAGAGGTATTTGATTTGGATAAGATATATATGTAAGGTACTTTGTTTTATCCAAATACATAGAATGTAAGAGTGTAATTGTAATAGATATATGAATGTGAATATGAAGTGGCAGACTGATTAGAAGGCTACAACAATATGGAGGAACAACAGAGACTCATCTATCACATTCAGGTGATTAGTATGATTTCAAAGGATCTTATTCAGCAAATCAGAGTTGCATAGTAGATCATTCACTAGTTTATCCTAATAGGTGCATCAGCAAAATCCTTTAACAGGGTGGACTTAACAGTCTTTATCAAATCTCCTAACAGAGTGCATAACTTATTGTATTGTATAAATCCTTTCAAAAGGTGGACCTAACAGTCCTTATTGCTCCCAACAGGGCAGACCATCAGAAGTGGTCAATTGTAAGCCTTAACTAACCAAATTTATTACTGTAGTATTAAATCTTGTGGGTACCATCCCCACCCCAAATTTACTTTCTAGTTGGAAGGTTTATGGGTAACCAAATATTGTGTCAAGTGTTATGAATGGTTATTACTTTTATGTTCCATGCATGCAATCAGATTAGACAAATCTAATAAAGGATAAAAGAGAATAATTTTTATTGGTTCCTGATTTGCCCCTCCCCCCTCTCAGTCACCTAGCCTACAATATATTTCCAACAATTGGTATCAGAGCTAAAGGTTCTCTTATCAGAAGTTTAACAACTTGAGAAAATATCAGAGGCATGGAAATATACAGACTAGAGAAAGCCATTGAAAATGAAAAGATAGATCTACAAGTGGCCATGGATCAAATCTGAAAAATCAAGGAGCGACTCTCTCATTCCCTGTAAAGAAGAAAAGATTTAGCAGTGCAGATGAATGATAAAAGTTACATAGAAGAAAGAATTGAAGATTTATGCAAAGAAAGAAGCTCTAAAGAAGCTAATGCGGCCATTGAAGATCTACTTTCAAAGAATCTCAATTTACATGAAGAAGTCAGAAAGCTAAAGAGAGAACAAGAAATTCATTCAGTCAAAATATGTGAAGTCATGGAACAAAAGAACCAAGCAGAAAATGACAGAGATATGGAACAAGAAGATAAAATATTGCTAAGTACAAGATTAGAAGAAAAAGAAAATGAAATCCATCATTTATCACTTCAACATGCAGATATGATAAATCAACTCAATAGTGCAAATCAAGAAGTTATCAATCCGAGGATAGAAAATGAAAGACTGCAAAATGATCTCAATACTGAAAAGAAAACCAATGAGAGTATGATGAATTCATAAGTAAGCATGGATCAGTTGATAGAGAAAACTCAATTCAAACATCATGGATAGACTGGATTAGGTTATACTGAACAAGGTGAATCCTCACAGGAAGGAACTCAAAAGAACATGAAACCTACTTGTAATCATTGTGGTAAGTTAGGGAACACAAAAATAAGTGTTGGAGCAATGGAAAGTCAAAGTTTATTGGTAAATGCTACAGATGCAACAAACATGGACATAGGGCAAGTGAATACACTAAGCAACCTAAGTTTAAAGGAAAATGTTTCAATTGTAACAAACAAGGTCATAAGTCTTTTGAGTGCAGAACTAAGAAATGGAACCATGCTGAACAATTAGCTAAAGCAATTTTTGGTTGGGATTACAATACATGGAGCAGATATTGCCATTGTGGTGAATATGGCCACATTGGTGCAAATTGTGCAAAGACTCATCTCAAAAAAAGGAATCCTACTAAGAGATATTATGTGTGTAAACAACTCGATCATCTAAGCAAGAATTGCATGAACAGAGAAAAAGTGGATACCGGTTTTGAAAAAGGAAAAGCAAAATTTTCTAAACTCAAAACTTAGACGAGTTAGTAGTGGGTAAGGAAGACTCCTGATAATTTAGATCAAAACAATGAAGGATCAAATGGAACCCAAAACAGTGAATTGGGTGGATCCACCATCTCTGAATAAAGATGCAAGGAGATAACTGGAACTCTGCATACAAGTCATCATACATCAGTTCCAAATATGCTAGCAAGTCCAAATCAACATATTGTTGCACTAGGACACATTATGGTTTTGACTGAGTTAGAACCTCAGTTACAATTGAGCTACTCTGGCTTAACTGAGTTAAGTCAGGTTGAATGGTTTCAAAGATGCAAAGATTAGTTTTTGCCGAGCTTCTGAGTAAGTCTGGAGAACTACTCAAGCTGTGACAGCTACCATGTATGGAGCATTTAATGAAAACTTTATGATGAAATTTCTCATAAATGGTCAAATCAAAGGGTTATTGTTTATAGTTTATAGAGTGATTAAGATCTTATAGCGATTCTAGAGAGAATTTTTGTTTGAAAGATTTAGTTGCAACTAAGTTTCAACAATCCTCCAAGCGTTATGGTGTCCTCATCCAGCAATAAGGTTAAGAAGGGATCTGAGATGTTAGTGAGCAATGTTGTCTGCAAACCACCAAATTTTAAAAATCATCCAGCGATTACAGAGGAGACAGATCCAATGGGAGCTCATTCCCAAATTTCTCCTAAGGTACTATAATTCACGACATCTAAAGTTTCTATCATTGCAACATTGAACAACTAGGCACATTAGAGCCGAACAAATCATTTGAAGCACTTTGTGTGGGCGAAAATCTGAAGCCTAAGCACAATCACCTCGAAGTTAAGGGTTTAACCCACATCTTGCATATGCCAAAGAATTTCTAGATAAAATGGATTAGGTTTGTTCTGAGCCGTGTTCATGACATGCATCTCTGGTTGGAGCAACCAGTGAAGATAACTAAGTTGATGGTACACCGAGTGATAGGGTACCCAATGCTTGACAAGCCTAAAGCTACCAAAACCCTACCTCGAGATGACCTACCCAAGAAGACTCTTGTTGAGTGGGATGGAAGAGGTATGAAGTTGAATGGAGTCACTGACATAGAATTAAAGTTTGGAATTCATGTGATTTCACACAAGATATATAGTTCTAGCCGACCAAACAATGTACCATGTGAGGCTATGTACTTGGCATACAAAGTAGTCAAGAACAATTTGTCATTCAACCTTGCTGAGTTTCAGCTCATCCAAATGAGAAAAAACATGGAGATCCTCCATGCATCCAAGACCAATCCATGTAAGTTTAGTTCACTCTTGGTATGCATATTCTTTTATGTTCAAAAGTTGTTATCTTCAAAAGGCATAGTTGTATGGAAAAAGGATAGACCTATAGTCTATCAGATAAATGAATTCATAGAAGAATTGGGAAATAACTTTGAATGCATCATGGATGCTTACTTTTAAATTTTCAGAGAGAAAATGTAGAATGGATACATAATCCCCAAACAATTGGTAGAGGACTATAAGGATGATATTTGATTTCTAGTTGATTGTGATAAAGTATACATTCAAGAAGTCAAGCCTAGGGTTGCATGGGTAAAACCTCTTGCATACGAGGTTAACATTGATGAGCTAAGAGACATCATTTAAGCTCTTTTAAATGAACCTGTTGATCTTAAAGCACCATAATTTGGTACTTATGACAAAGCTAAGGGAAGAATATCATTGGATATTGAGATACCCAAAATCTTGAAGAGAGGAAGGAAGAGAATTGAGAATTTTGAAAAGAAATGTGGAAAACGATCAGACTCTCCTCCCTCAATCACTGAAAGAAAAGGAGATGACATAAATAAAGAAGAAGATGAACCTAAGAAGGAAGATGAAGAGGTAGAAGCAAAGCCTCCAAAGAAGAAGAGGCTAGCCCCCAAGAAAACACCAAGGATCTCTACCCATGTCATCACTACAAGAAGATCTAGATGAAAACTGATATTGCCTAAGGAAGATGAAGAAGAAGATATAGTCATATTCAAGAAACCCCCACCTACCTTTGAGCAGAAGATTGAAGAATTGAAAGGAGGTAGTGGAATGGGATCTCTCAAATCATTGAATTATGCTTCCAGAACCAAAGATTAGCAAAAGATGATTGAGGATGCATTAGTAGAGAAAATGGCAAGATGGAAGTATGATCTATTTGAATTGAAAAATCATATGACTGAAGAACTTCTCAAGGCTATCACCATTCACTGGCACAATGTAGTTCAGATTGAAAAGGACACCAGAAAGAAAACCTTGAAACAAGTTATACCTACTATGACTGATAAAGAGGTAAAAGATGTTGTGACTAAGTATGAGAGTAATCACACTCCAAGGTTTAGGACTTTTAAAATATTGAGAAAGAGAATAGAAGATGTTGTGCAGTCAGCAACAAAGATATGTAAGTCATTTTTTGTTGACAAGGGAGATGATAAGACAGAGGCACCGAGTACAAACCCTCCTGTGCAGGCTAATGATGAAGAGTTATCTGAGGTTCAGACCATTGAATAATCTAGTGTTGAACATATAGTAGTAGAAGTGATGGCATTCCTGCCCCAATCACCTATTCATAATATCCTATCTCCGAGAAAAGAAAAGACCATAGAGTCTACATCAGGATTAGTAGGAACCAAGCATCAGGCTCCACCTACTACTGGGCCAAGCCAAACTGAGTCACAAAAGGACACTGTGAATATTTCTACAGTTAGCACTCATTCTGCAATTGGGGCATTAAAAGTTAATGACTTACTCCAACTGAACACTGAAGATAAGGATGAGCATGGAAAATATAAGGATGATGTTGGAAAAGGTAAGGAAATTGTTCCTTCACCTCATCCCAAGGTCAAGGGTAAAGAAAAGGAAACAATAACTGATGATGTTGACCTTGAGGAAGATATTGTGATTCCAAATTGGGATCTTTCCAACCCGATAGCCGAGAAGATGGACATCCTTGGGGAGCTATGGAAGAAAAGAGAAAAACAACAGAAGCTCCAAGCAAAGAAGAAAAAAATAGAGTTCTAGAGGACATCAAAGGTATTTTCCTAGATTCACTAGATATTGAAGTTAATGAGGACGACTCTATAATGGACCAACTTGTTGACATAGTCCACAAGTTTAATCATGATCTTAGTGGATAGGAGAAATTACTGCAAAAGGTAGAAAGAACATTTGAGAATAAGGTTCTAGAGAATGTTGTAGGAAAGATTGCAATAGATCAAGTGAAGATAACAACTATCATTAGCTCTCTAGAAACCACTGTGAATAATATTGTGGCATTATTTGTAAATTTGAGTGACACTTCCAACTTTACCATGGACATAAAAGACAAGATGACAAAGATTGACACAGATTTGAAGGCAAGTGTAAACCAATTGGCACTTGACCCTAGTTCGAGTTCAACATATTTTGTAAAGATCAAGTATTTGACTGATCTGTAGGTAGAGCTACTAAGGGAAGAAGAAAGAACAAGGGAATCCCTAACAACTATATAGAGCCAACTCCTTCCTCATATGGATATCACGCAAAAACATATTTCTCATGCAATGACACTCATTCATGATAAAAACTTTTTAGTTGCAGAGCTTATGATGGAGTTGTCTGCAGAAATTCAAATTGAGTTTTACATCCTAAAGGTGTTGCAAGACAATTCAGACAATACTTTGTCTCAAATTTTGAAGGTACATTATGATTTCCTTTCCTATTTTGGTATTATCCTGTAAATATACTTTTTGGCATTTGTGTCAAAAACAAGGGGGAAAATTATTGTATACAAAAGGAAAGATAGAAATTGTATATATATATATATATATATATA
>MU224863.1:1883074-1911432 GCA_018584345.1 Thuja plicata | reverse complement strand
CTTTGCATCATTCATCATCATCCAAACATTCTTCTTTCACTAAGTCTTCACATTCTTCTTCTTCACAATCTCATTATTCTTCTACTTCTCTCAAGAGTCATGATTCTCTTCAAAATGCATACCATAACGAACAACGTGATAATCCTTGTGATACCTCTTCTGTGAAGAATGACATGCCCATCTTTGATGACTCCGATGGTCCCATTTATTGTAGCTCTGATGCTTATTCTGATGATGCCTACTATGATGAAATACATAGACATGATTATGACACTTCTATTCCTAAGAGTCCTCCTCATCGTGTGCTTGTTCTGAATAAAGGGTCATCCTATTGGATAGATCGTGATGGTGATCCATATGATTTTGATTTTGAAAGAAACTTTGATGAGTTTCATGAACAATACCTCTTTGATGCTTCTATTGAGAAAAAAATTTTTTACTGCACTGATTATAAACCTCAATACTACGAACATCGCTCCTCTAAGCTCAGTTCTCATGTTGAAAATAAAGATTGCACTTTCAAGAAAGATCATGTTAATGATGAACCTTTGTTTTGTGATGGCTCCCTTCCATCCTCTACTTCCTCCAATACACATGCATCTCCTAAATTTTCCAAGCCTTTCGAATCTTCCACAAATCCTTCATCTGACAAAAGTCCTAATGCTTTTCATGCAGTTCCCTATAGTTATCCTCAAGGGCTACCTCTTAAATAAACTCAAGCTAACCTTCACTTGGCTGCAAATACTTCCAATAATGCTAAACCTAAAGAGCCTAAGCATTTATATGTTATAATGCCTACTTTAGCTAATCATTCCCCATCTCTTCCCAAGTCTCCCATACAATTCTAACATGCTTCCTTGTCCTTAGAAGTGGCTCCATGTCAAGAGGATAAAAATGATAAAGAAAGAACATAAAGAAAGATCAAGATTAAGAAATCTCCATGTATTCCAATCCTCTTTATGACGTCTCTTATTTGCACCATGGTTCTTTTGATCCCTTGCACCCTTTCTCATTCATTCCACCATGTCTTAAGTCTTCTCCTAAGAAAGATCAAGTTACTACTTACACCGTTGAGCTTACTAAAAATCAAAATAACCTTACTACACTTGCGCTTTCCAAATATGATACTTCCATTAAGGTTATTAAAAATGGTGTTGTTACTTCCAATGTTAATCCTATTGAAAATCAAGAGAAAACTTATGTGCTTATGCTATCCAAAGATCCTTGTCAAGATCAAAGTCTTCCATCTTCTTGTTCTACCACTCCATGTTTGCTTCCACTTTCTAGTCTTCCTAAGTATTTGCAAGATTCAAACAATCATATCAAAGAAGGTGCTCTTATTCAAGATGTTCATGATCCTATTGAAAATCCTAATGCTCACTCTAAAGATGCTGATGTCCTTGGTTGTCATATACATGCCGATGAACTTATTGATTATTCTTTTGTGTCTTCCACGTCCATCCTTGGACATCCTCCACCAATACTAAGGGCTTCACATTTTCCTTCCAACTTGGGTCCTTATGTCCCTTCAATTTACCCTCCTAACTCTCCTAATTCATCATCCATATTGGGTCCTTACGTCTCTCCATCTCCTATCTTTCCTCAAGATCAACATAAATGCATACCCTTGAATCCTTTTCATCCATCCACCCATCTAAACCAGTCATATTCTTCTTCTTCCTCCACAAGTCCCAAGTCTTTTGGAAGAAACTTGAATTTTTAATACAAGAAAAAGAAGCAATACAAGAATCCATCTAAAAAAGAAGATCACCATGTCTCCTCTAATCAACATGGGGGCATAAAGTCAAAAGAGATATCTAAGAAGAAAACTACAATACAAGTATGGGTTCCAAAATCCATCATTGAAGATATTCTCTCCAAATCATCAAAAGGAAATGAAAAGCCTACGACTTTATGGATTCCAAAGCCTCTCTTGAAAGAGTCTCATGTTGAGAAACAAGTGAAGTTGACATTCAAGCTTCCAAAGGCTTCCACTTCATTTTCTTTCAAAAACATTCTTTCATTCCATGCGCCTAAACCACAACCTCTGCTATTTATTCACCATATTCCTTCACGTATTCCTTCATTCACATTTCCTCCATCCTCTCACCACCCTTCAAGGTGTGTATTGATGTTGATATTTCTTTCCTTTCTGTCTACCCTTTCACAATCCTTCCATTCACTATCCTTCTACCTTCTACTCTTTTTCCTCATTTGTCTATTCCTCCTATCTTCCAATCTCACTCGCTTTGCATAAAACCTTATCCTCCATTTTTCTCTTTCATCTTCCTTTCCCTATCGGCATCTTTGAGCATATCATTTCTGATCCTTGGCATATAATGGTTTATCATTTCAAGGAGCATTATCTAAAAAGCTTGCCTTCTTCCAAAAAATTTAAAAATTCAAAAAAAAAAAAAGAAATTTTTTTTTTTCATCCTATGGTGAAAACCACTCCCTTGTGGCACCTTAGATAAGTACTATGATGAAAACTTGGCAATCAGGAATCATGCGTAGTTCTTCTACATCTTTCATCCATTCCATATTCTCCCTTTGATCTTGACAATATTGATCTATACACAAACATTTGGGCTATCTTGTGAGATATCTTACGATGACCTTGCTTTCATTCCTTTCATGTTTAGCCTTCATATCTATCTTCCTCCATTCATTTTCTCCTATCACTATCATTTTTCCCCTTTGGTCTTGATCTTAAAAAAAAAAAAAAAGAGTAAAACACGGTGCTATGAAGCCTTTTGACATGTCTACGCTTTTGGATTGCATCATTTTCTGCTCTTGCATTATGCTTTTGTCACTCATCCTATGTTGGCCTTTCATTGCTTGTCCAAATGTGCTTTACATAATGTTTCTTTTCATTTTCCCTAGCTTCTGTACTCTTGAGGAGTTTGCCTTTGAGGATTTCTTCCCTTTATTCTCTTTCATTCTCCTATCTTCCATCTCTTCCACCAGCTTGCTAATCCCCCCTGTCCTCCACCTTGCTAAAACATTGGGACTGCGCGGTGTGATCTTGCTTGGAAGTTTGATGCCCATTCTGTCTGGGGGCATTCTTTTGTAGATATTTATTGATCCTGAAAAAATTCAAAAAAGGATATATTGTCAAAAATTCTAAAAATTAGAAATTACTTAAAAAATGATCATCTTAGTGAAAACCTAGCAATAGACGCTTTGATGTATCTCCAAAAAAAATTATATATTCCAAAAATTCAAAAAAATTCAAAAATTCAAAAATTCAAGAAAAATTAGAAAAAGTGCCTTGATGAAAACCTGGAAACAGGCACCTTGGTAGCAAAAATTTAAAAAAATATAAAAAGTCCTAAAAAAAGAAGAAAAAAATGAAAAATGAAAAAATTGTAATAAAATCCAAGTGGTGAAAACTTGGAAACGAGCGCTACTTGAGGCCTCTGCACCCCTGTTTTTTAGTGCATGTCCTCAACACTTAGCCTTTCTCCATCATGCCTTGTCCTTGTTGCCTTGGTTTGGAATTGGTCTTTATCTTTGTCTAGGGGGCATAACTTTATTAGTTTTGGTCTCTTTGATGCGTTAGTCTTTAGGACGCCTCACAAATGGTGTTTTTCAATACCACCCCAACTGTATTTTTCAATACAACCCTTGACATCGAGTGTTTTTCAACACTTATTGGTTTGGTATTACCCCATTTTATCATGTGGTCTTACCTTCTTGCGAGCATTCACTCCTTATCCTCGGAACTCAGTATCAGTTAACACACTTAAATTTTTAAATGCAACACTAAATGCTTGAGCTATGTCATGATATTTTCTTTGTGTGTTGATTGTTATTGATTTTCATTGAGTGTCCTTGTCTAATAAGTCTCTCCATGATGCATAGCTAGAGGACTTGGGGCATGGGACATATTTTTATTTGCTTCATGCTTTATGCTTCACTGTTTTTGCACAACCATTCTGCTGGTCATCCTGGCCTCTACGCCTTGATGCGAGCATGATTTTGCTATATTAAATTGGGTAAGCTAACATCACAGTCATCTTGACCTTTATGTCTTTGATGCTTATGTTAGAATCTTTCCACATTTCAAATCTGATATACATCACATTCATATCTTCATAGTTGCGCTCGTGACCAGTGATGGTTGTGTGATGTTTCCGATATAAATCACATTCATATCTTTATAGTTGCACTTGTGGCTAGTGATGATTGTGTGATTTTCTGATGTCCATTAATAATGGCCCAATGATGAAAATAAATTCCTTAACATTCTCTAATGAATGATGAATACAAGATCCTATGTTTGTTGCTCAATTTGCTATTTCTCCTCTATCTCATTTCGATTTCGATCACAAGGGGGCAGTACCTATCAAACTTCAATCTTTGATTCTGCTTTATCAATTATATAAGTCTTGCTTGACATTCTTATCTATGACATGTCAATTACTTATTTCGGTGTTGACTTTGTCTTTTTCAATTATGTTTATTTTTTTTCCTGATGTGTTCCTGAATCGACCACACGTCTAGGTTGTTTTGTGATCCCAAGTCAACCTCACACTTCAACTGCGTCAAAAATGTGTGCATAAATGTTGACACACTTCTATAAATCATTCCATCCAAGGTTTCTCAAGAATGAGGCCTCAAATATCGATCCATAGCTCTCTAGTCATGGAGTGAAAAGGTTTGAAATGGAGGCCCTCATATTTGACCTAGTTAGTGCCTATGCAAGTACACCATGAAACAAGAGATTCAAATGCATGAAAATGAGATCTACTCTATATGATAAAAATACATGAAAGAAAATTAATCTAGATGATAACAATGCATGATTAATCTATGAAAGGAAATGCAAATGCAAGCTTAATCTATAGAAATAAATATAAATCTAATCTATATGAGTAGCCATGAATGCAAGAAGAAGAAGACAAGAAGAGACAAGTTGCAATATCCAAGCTCAAATGCTCAAATCCTCCTCTAAAATTGCTCTCCAAACCTGCAGCATAACAATACTATGAAAAAGATGATCTATTGATGATTGATGATTTCTTGATTATGATTGATGATTGGTGATTATCAAATGAGAATGAGAGATTTTCTTATAAAGAAAAGTGAACGATTGAGATTAAGAGGCAAAAAGAAATAATCAATGGTTGAGATTAAGAGGCAAAAACCCACCACTTAGGAAGATGTGAAGAAAAAAGGATTTTAATTTAATTTTCATTTAATTTATTTCCTTTTTCATCAAATAAAGTGCTTTAAGTGGGGATTTTTATTTATTTAATTAAAAGAGAGGTTTTCTTTCAGTTAAATAAATTAGAAGAATTTTATTTAATTAAATAGGGAGAATTTAATTTAATTAAATAAGAGAAATTTTATTTAATTAAAAGGGAGAAATTTACTTTAATTAAATAAGATAAATTCTATTCAATTAAAAAGGAGATTAAATCTTTTAATTAAATAAGAGGAATTTCATTTAATTAAAAGGGAGATTAAATCTTTTAATTAAATAAGACGAATTTTATTTAATTAAAAGGAGATTAAATCTTTTAATTATATAAAAATGATCAAACCTTAAGAAATATTGAAATAATTGAATAATTGAATTAATTACAGTTTGATCAAGGAAATTGATTTGAATTAAAAATGTTTCAAAGAATTGATTCAGGAATTTGATAAATTGATAAAATAATAAATGGGGCCCAAAGTCTAGGTGACCATTTTAGGGTGCATAAATTTGCCCCTCTTTGACAAATGTGTGGTCGACTCAGGAACACATGTAGTCAAAGAATGCAGTTGAAGTGTGAGGTTGACTTGGGATCACAAAATAACCCAAACGTGTGGTCGATTCGGGAACACATCAGGACAAAAAATAAGCACAATTGAAAAAGACAAAGTCAACACCGAATTAAGTAATTGACATGTCAGAGATAAGAATCTCCAGCAAGACTGATATAATTGATAAAGCTGAATCAAAGATTGAAGTTTGATAGGTACTCATAGAATGTAAGAGTGTAATTGTAATAGATATGTGAATGCGAATATGAATTGGCAGATTGATTAGAAGGGTACAACAGTATAAAGGAACAACAGAGACTCATATATCACATTCAGGTGATCGGTATTATTTCAAAGGATATTATTCAGTAAATCAGAGTTGCATAACAGATCATTCACTGGTTCATCCTAATAGGTGCATCAACAAAATCCTTTAACAGGGTGGACTTAACAGTCCTTATCAAATCTCCTAACAGAGTGCATACTTTATTGTATTGTATAAATCCTTTCCCAAGGTGGACCTAATAGTCCTTATTGCTCCTGATAGAGAAGGACATCCGAAGTGGTCAATTGTAAGCCTTAACCGACCAAATTTATTACTGCAGTATTAAATCTTGTGGGTACCATCCCCACCCCAGTTTTACTTTCTATTTGGAAGGTTTCTAGGTAACCAAATATTGTGTCAAGTGTTATGAATGGTTATTAATTTTTTGTTCCATGCATGCAATCAGATTAGATAAATCTAATAAAGGATAAAAGAGAATAAGTTTTATTAGTTTCTGATTCACCCCCCTCTTAGTCACCTAGCCTACAATATATTTACAACAAACAATCCTTCACAAATATCCTAACAGAGTGCATACTTAACGGTATTGTATAAATCCTTTCACAAGGTGGACCTAACAGTCCTTATTGCTCCTAACAGGGAAGACCATCAGAAGTAGTCAATTGTAAGTCTTAACCGGCCAACTTTATTATTGCACTTCTAAATCTTGTTGGTATCATCCCCTCCTCAGTTTTACTTTCTATTTGGAAGGTTTCTGGGTAACCAAATATTGTGTCAAGTGTTATGAATGTTTATTGCTTTTTTGTTCCATGCACGCAATTAGATTAGTCAATCTAATAAAGGATAAAATTGAATAAGTTTTATTGGTTCCTGATTCACCCCCCCTCTCAGTCACCTAGCATGTAATATATTTCCAACAATTGGTATCAGAGCAAAGGTTCTCTTATCAGAAGTTTAACAACTTGAGCAAAGATCAGAGGCAATGGAAATATACAGACTGGAGAAAGCCATTGAAAATTAAAAGATAGATCTACAAGTGACCATGGATCAAATCAGAAAACTCAAGGAGCAGCTCTCTCATTCCCTGAAAAGAAGAAAAGATTTAGCAATGCAAATGAATGACAAAAGTTACATAGAATAAATAATTGAAGATCTGTGCAAAGAAAGAAATTATGAAGAAGCTGATGCAGCCATTGAAGACCTAATTGCAAAGAATCTCACTTTACATGAAGAAGTCAAAAAGTTGAAGAGAGAGAAAGAAATTCCTTCAGTCAGAATATGCGAAGTCATGGAACAAAAGAACCAAGCAGAAAATGACAGAGTTATGGCACAAGAAGATAAGAAATTGCTAAGTACAAGATTAGAGGAAAAAGAAAATGAAATCCATCATTTGTCACTTCAGCATGTAGATATATGATAAATCAGCTCAATAGTGCAAATCAAGAAATTATCAATCTGAGGACTAAAAATGAAAGATTGCAAAATGATCTCAATACTGAAAAAAATCAATGAGAGTATGATGAATTCACAAGAAAGCATGGATCAGTTGACAAAAAAAACTCAATTCAAACATCATGGACAAACTGGATTAGTTTATACTGAACAAGGTGAATCCTCACAACAAGGAGCTCAACAAAACAAGAAACCTACATGTAATCATTGTGGTAAGTTAGGGCATACATCAAACAACTGCTGGAGCAATGGGAAGTCAAATTTTAATGGTAAGTGCTACAGATGCAACAAACATGGACATAGGGAAAGTGAATGCACTGAGAAACCTAAGTTTGAAGGAAAATGTTTCAATTGTAATAAACAAGGCCATAAGTCTTCCTAGTGCAAAACTAAGTAGTGGAACCCTACTGAACAATTAGCTAAGGCAATTTTTGGTTGGGATTACAACACATGGAGCAGATGTTGTCATTGTGGTGAATATGGGCACATTGGTGCAAATTGTGCAAAGACTCACCTTAGAAAAAGGAATCCTACTAAGAGATGTTATGTGTGTAAACAACTCGGTCATCTAAGCAAGAATTGTATGAATAGAGAAAAAGTGGATACTGGTTTTGAGAAAGGCAAAGCAAAATTTTCTGAAATCAAAACTCAGATGAGTCAACAATGGGTAAGGAAGTCTCCTGATAATTCAGACCAAAACAATGAAGGATCAAATGGAACCCAAAATAGTGAATTGGGTGGATCCACCATCTCTGAATAAAGATGCAAGGAGATAATTGGAACTGTGCATACAATCCATCATATATCAGTTCCAGATATGCTAGCAAGTTCAAAATCTACATATTGATGCACTGGGACACATTATGGTTCTAACCGAGTCAGGATCGCAGTTACAATCGAGTTACTCAGGCTTAACCAAGTTAAGTCGGGTTATCTGGTTTCAAAGATTCAAAGTTATTTTTTGTCGAGCTTTTGAGTAAGCTTGTGAGAACTACCCGAGCTATGACAACTACTATGTATAGAGCATTTAATGAAAAATTTATGGTGAATTTTGTCATAAATGGTGAAATCAAAGGGTTATTATTTACCAAGTTTTATAGTTTGCAAAGTTATTTAGAGATTTTAGTGATTTCAGAGTGAATTTGTGTTTGAAAGCTTTAGTTGCAGAAAAGTTTCATCAATCTTTCGAGTGCTATGACATCTTCATCTAGTAGTAAGATCAAGAACGGATCTAAGGATGTTAGTGAGGAATGCAGTCTGCGAACCGCCAAAGTTCAAACTTCATCCAGCGATCGCAGAGGAGATAGATCCAATGGGAGCCCATTCTCAAATTCCTCCTAAGGTATTGTTAATTCATGACATTCGTGTATGCACCCTAAAATGGTCGCCTAGACTTTGGGCCCCATTTATCATTTTATCAATTTATCAAATTCCTGAATCAATGCTTTGCAACATTTTCAATTCAAATCAATTTCCTTGATCAAATTGTAATTAATTCAATTATTTCAATATTTTCTAAGGTTTGATCATTTTTATTTAATTAAAAGATTTAATCTCCCTTTTAATTAAATTCATCTTATTTAATTAAATTAAATTCCTCCCATTTAATTAAATAAAATTTTTCTAATTTATTTAATTATAAAGAAAACCCCTCTTTTAATTAAATAAATAAAAATCCCCACTTAAAGCACTTTATTTGATGAAAAAGGAAATAAATTAAATAAAATCCCTTTTTCTTCACATCTTCCTAAGTGGTGGGATTTTTGCCTCTTAATCATAGCCTTTGATTTTTGCCTCTTAATCTCAACTATTCACTTTCTTATATAAGGAAACCTCTCCTTCTCATTTCACAATCAAGATTTTATGCATTGTTATGTTGTAGGTTTGGAGAGCAATTTTGGAGGAGGATTTGAGCACTTTGGCTTGGATATTGCAACTTCACTCTTCTTGTCTTCTTCTTCTTGCATCCACGGCTATTCATGTAAATTAGATTCATGTTTACTTTCATAGATTAAATTTGCATATTTCCTTTCATAGATTAATCATGCATTGTTATCATTCAGATTAATTTCCTTTTATGCATTGCAATCATATAGATTAGATTTCATTTTCATGCATTGAATCTCTCATTTCATGGTGTACTTGCATGGGCACTAACTAGGTCAATCTGAGGGCCTCCATTTCACACCTTTGCACTCCATGACTAGAAAGCTATGGATCGGTATTTGAGGCCTCATTCTCGAGCAACCTTGGATGGAATGATTCATGGAAGTGTGACACATTTTCGGCACCCACCGTGAGGCAGAAGATTCATTTTCTGTCACATAGTTATTTTTAGTAATTTATTTTTGGATTTCCAAAATTTTTGTCTTTTTCGTACTTGCTATTTTTGTTTGCAGGGAAATCTCGCGTGAGATTTTGCAGGTTTCGGGGTGATATTTTGTTATTTTAGAGTTTTCTCACACGTCAATGGGTACTTCCTCGCGCGAGATTTGGCATCAAGCTAGATCTGGACTAGTTTGTTGTTTTTCTATATTTTTCTACTGTCTGTGCACTGTTTCGCACGACTGTGCACTTCTTCGCGTGAGATATTTGTTTCCTCACACGACACTGTGTGGATCCTCGTGCGATACTATGTGTTTCTTCTCACGAGATTCCGTACGAGAGATCTTTTTTTTTTTTTACATTGCTATATTTTTAGATCTTAATTTTTTGTGCTAACCACTAATGTTTACTATTTCTAATGGTTTGTGATTTGTTGTTGTTGTTGTTGTTTCTGATTTAGACTTGCTTGGATAAACAACAAAATGATTTCCATTGCATTAGATTTGAGGATTTTGTTGATCTCTATAACATTTGGATTTTGAAAATTAAAATGAACATCTCATGTGTTTAGTTTGAGTGTTTTCTTGCTTTCATAGATCACATTTCCAATTGGTGCTCTAAAAATGGACCTAGATTTGCTTTCTTGCATATATGTTTCACATAGTTAATTAGGCCCTATGAACACGATTTGTCATGATCTTGAGAGAGTGGGCTTCATTCTCTTGTCTTACATGTGAAGCTCTTCTTGACGATAGATCCCCTTGTAGGTAGGGAAGGATTTGTTTTTATCTCATTGGTCAACTTGGTTTGGGCTTCAACTTTTGATATTACTTTCTCTCTTTTGGGAAATTGGTGTCATTTGTTGTTGTGTGAATCTTGAATGAGGTAATTTCAAATGGGTCAATTAATCATGTTTGATATGTTTGGGTGAGGTGAAGAGGCTAGAGGATTATGCTCTTTTCCCTTTTGGGAGAATCAGAAACTTGGAACCCTTGAATCCAAACCAAGTCCCTATGTGGTCCATCTTGTGAGTCTTCCTTGTTAGAGAGGGTTAACCATGGTGGACATTCCCTTTATTGGGTCAACCATGTGGACGAAACCTGAAGCGGTAATAACCATTTTTTCCATGGTAGTGACAACCGCTATATAAATATCCTTGTGGAAGAAATATCCATGGGTTAAGTTTCTTGTAGGTTGTCGGATCTCCTCAGCAACTCCTGATTGATTAAATTCTTAGATTGTGTCAAAACCTCAGTGCGCCAGGATTGGATTTCACCCACTTGAGATTGCAAAAGTTGCAGAGTCAAACCATTAGTAAGAACCATAGTGCAACCAACTTTTTCTTTCATAGGACTATGTACATGATTGGAAAACGTTTTGAGAACATACACAAGTAACATTCAGATAGAGTAGAAATACTATGACACTATCTATGTTCATGTGCAAGGTTGCTTTGTCCCTTGCTCATTGTTTGAAGATAATGATTGCTTCAACTTCTTGATTGCTGTCTTATGTGCCTGAGTCATGATAAAATATGTTAATGCATCTAGTTGGTTATTTAAAACAATTGAAATTTGAGTTCTGTGTCCTTTCCTCGTGTGAGAAAATTATTTCTTCGTGTTGTTCCCTGCATTTCCTCGCGTGGCTATCTGAGAATCCTCGCGCGAAAATTGTTGTCAGTCACTGCACCTTGTCATCAGTCTGGTCTTTCCTCATGCGCCGGTGCATTTTTTCACATGGTCCTATGCATTTCTTCATGCGAGACAATATTCTGTCGCATAAAATTGTCTGTAAATGAGTTGTTTGCTACTATTTTGAGCATGTTTAGCTTGTTGCCCTATCATTTTTAGTTTTCTAGTTTGATCCGGGTCAAATTGGATTACTTACCCCACTGTTAGAAGCTTGTTTAGCTTAAGATTCTTGCATTTTGACCTCTTGGATTAGCAATATTTGATTTCACAAGTGACCTTCCTTGGCACTTGGTGAGCTAGAAACCGTCCTTGTTGAAAAGATAAACCTTTAGATTCTTTGATAACACACTTGGAGAGTTTTGGTAGTCTCTTGTCCATCCACTTTCATACAATTTCAATCTCAATTAATATAACTTGTGTAAGACCATCCTCCTAATATGTATGTGCTAGGGTATTCACCCAAATTTATTGGGCACCTCTATGGTAGTGTTGGCTTATTCCTTTTTGCAATATTCTATCTTATCACCTCTTTTTGGACAAGTTAATGCATTTTCTATCCTAGTTTGGTATCAAATTCTCTTAGGGTCATCCTATTAGCTATTACCTTTTATTTCATGCTAGTTACAACAAGATATCAAGTAAATCAAGGAAAATGACCTCAAGTGGTTTTTAACCAATTACCCTTAGTTCAAACTCGCCAAAGACATAAGGAAAAAGGACCCATATTCGATCAATCACCTAGGAATATCTCAGAAGTGTGGTTTGATTCCAAGAGTCATCTTAGTGAGTTGGGTACCCCCTTAGCATCTTCTCACTCTTCTATGGATATGAGTTACACAATGACTCAGAGAGAGAGGGAAGCCAGAGATAAACGTTATGATGATATGTTTGCAAAGAGTGGACATGCTATTTCATTCAGTGCGTCCTCTCATAACAGTAGACCGACCTCACCCCTTATTTAAACAAGATATCTAGATGCACATCAAAGGGATGAGAGAGAGAGAGAGAGGTAAGATACATGCTTATCAAAATAACCATTCGCAACATGAAAGCCAACAAGGAGATGAACTTTATGATACTCATGTCAATACAATGTATACCAACAACTTGTTTCAAAATTCAAGGCCTAGTTCACCTCTTCAAACATCTACCAATTACATGAGTGATAGGCTCAAGAGGATTGAGCATGAAAAGAAAGCATTCCAAGATGAACAAGCTCATAAGGAAGAACAAATTAGATGCCTAGAGTTGGAGAAACAAACATTGGTGGAGGCATTCAAGATCACCATCACAATCTCCTAGTCCTAGGGGAAGAAGGGTTTCTAGACATGATCATCATAGGAGACAAACCCCTCCCAGGAACTCAAGACCATCTTTACAATGTGCTCATTATGGTTCACAATATGGTGGTAGTAGCGTAAGCTTTGATCGTACCTCCCAAGATTTCATGCAAATGCAACAAGAACCATTTTTCCAATAGTATGTGGAGAAGTATATGGAGCAAAATCAGGATAAGTTCCTAGAGAATCTAATCAACAAGGGTGCTAGGGTCCCTTACAACTTTGATGTGGATAGGAAGATTAAGAGACATTGCCCGTCTCAAGAGGAGTAAATAGATGAATTGAAAAGACAAATAGACAAGATATCCGCACCTAAGAATTCTTTCTCATTGGACTTGATTTTTCCTATTCCTTTTGATAAGAGTGTTGACATGAAAGAATTTCCTAGAAAGGTTGAAATTCCTCGATATGACAAATCTGATGGAAGTGGAGATCCACATGATCATGTGCGACAGTTTTATACCACTAGTTTTGAGTTCCATCAAGACGATTCTTATCTCATGAGGTTATTCCCACAAAGTCTTAAGGGACAGGCAATGGAATGGTTTACTAAGATAACTCCTCCTGTTAAGACTTTCAAAGAGCTCGTTCAAAGATTTGTTCAACACTTTGCATACAATGTTTCAAGATCTATCACTTTGTTGGACTCACATAGCTTAAAATAGAATCAAGGAGAATCCATTGTTACCTTCTTGCAAAGGTGGAGAAGAAAATGCTCTTGCTATTCTAGAACTATTCCTAATAATGAAAAGATTGACATTCTTGTTAGTATTTCGGTCCCCGAAATGTGGTATGAGGTTAAGAAAATGGTTTTTGATTCATTTGACACCATGGTTGAGACTGCATGTCAGATTGAGGATGTTTTAAGAGAACAAGACATTTTTACTAAACATGAAAATAACAACAATGGTCAAAACAACAAGGATAAAGGGAAGAACCAACATTGGAATAGGAACAAACAAGTGGTTAATGATGGAGTTGTGGATTCCTCCCAACCTAGAGATCAACCTGTGCTACACTTATCTAGTAATGTTCAAGTTGTGAAGCTCAATACATCCACTCAACAAGATAATAAGCCAAATTACCAAGGTAAGCCTAAGAGTGAAAGACGTCAATTTGAAAAACTTGGTGAAACATATGGGGAAATTTTTAAGAAACTTGTTGATAGCAATCTGATACATCCTCTCGATGCAGTACATTTTCGCATACCTAAAGTTAAACCATGGTGGTGGTAGGAGAAAGGCTTTTGCATATTTCATAATGGTATTGGACATGATGTTGAACATTGTGGGAGACTCAAGCATATCGTTCAAGAGCTCATTGAGAGTAATCAAATTACTATAGATGGATTGAACACCAGCGCTGAGCATAAGGCATTTAAGTAACCTTTTCCCAAGTATGAAAAGGGGGAAACCTCTAAAGTTAAGAATGGAAAAGCTGAGATCAATTATACTTACACAGATGTGGAGAATGTTATCAATATGCTTGAAGTTGTTGAAGAAAATATTAATATGATGAGTGGAAGAGACCCTTATGGTTATGATCTAGATGAGGACTCTCCTATTTTTGATAGAGAACCTTTTGTGGTGCTAAGGGGTCCCAACTCTAGAAGGTCATCCCAAGCCCTTAATGTTGTTATCCAAAGTCAAGGTCATGTTGTCATTAGAGGACCCAATTTAAGCCAGTCAAGTAAACTTAAGAAAGTAGCACCCAAGCCTGTCACCTTGAAGTCAGCTATTAATCCTAAATCAAGTTATAGTCTTGTTGATCAGTTACAGAGAACCCCAGCTCAAATTTCAATCTTTGAGCTTTTAGAGTTGTCTCCAAGGCATAAACAAATCCTTGAGGATGCTTTGTGCATGACAAATATCCCCAAAAACTTAGATGTCGATCAATTCCAGAACATGGTTAATCACATTGCTACCCCTCATTTCCTTTCATTTTCTGAAGATGATGATAAAGCTTTGAGCCATCTGCACAATCTTGCCCTTCATATTGAGGTCATGATCCATAGAAGCTGTGTCAGGCGCATGTTGATAGATGGGGGTGCTGGGCTTAATATTTGTTCTTTTAGTCTTTTGAAAGAATTGGGGTATTCTAAGAAAGTCATTGATACCAGAAAAAGGATTACTATCAAAGCCTATGATGAGGCAGAAAGAAGTTCCAAGGGGTTGGCCATCCTTCCTGTTAGGATTGGCCCTGTTGAAAAGGATATTGTATTTCAAATAGTTGATGTTGGACCCCTTGTGTATAATATCTTACTTGGTAGGCCATGGATTCATGACATGCAAGCAGTGTCGTCTACCTACCATCAATGTGTTAAGTTCCCCTACAATGGAATAGAAATTTGTATACTTGCGGATAACACTTTATCTATTAATTCAATTTTAGTAGGGGCTCATGTTCCCCTCAATAGAGAAGCAAAAGATTTTGATGCAACATTGGCTGAATGTAAAGACAAGCTTAAGTCTATAGACCTTGGTATGGGAGGATATGAACTCAACTCCCTTACAAAATTACCAGTCTCACCTCAGTCTTATGGAAAACCTTACAAAGAAATGAAACCTTCCTCTTCAGCTATGACCATATTTAGAAAATTTATAGAATCATCAGTGCCTATTCAAAATGAGAAAGAGGATATATTTTTTAGAGATTGGATCTATAGAGAAGATAAATATAAGCACAATGAGAACTTCTCTCCCTCTCCTAAAGCTTACAGATGAGGGTATACTTTTGTCAGACAAATGGGTTATCCTGGTTATGGCCCTCTTAATCACAATTTGGATGCTAGGTCTGAACCCCTTGATCATGTTAAATTTGGACGCAAGTATAAGAATCTAGTTGGCCTAGGATTTGAAAACTGCAACAAGTGTACTAATCCTATCTTTGAAAAATTGGATAGTGACGATGAACTAGAGTATGTGCCTAATTTGACAAATCATCAAGATATGTGTGAGGATTGGGTCCCTTCCACTACTCTCCTTTGGGGAGATTCAGATATTTCAGTCACCCATGCATCAATTGCAACTTTAGAACAAGATGAATCAGATATAGAAGATCCTTTGAGAGAATGACAACGTAAGAATCTTTCTCATTTAATGGAAAGAGAAGGTGACATTGGAACTTCCACATCTAGATGTCCCAAACCTTCATGGTGTAAGCATCTGAGCCGCAGTTCAGATACAAGTTCTAATGAGTATGAATGGGACTCTTTTTCATAGCCTTCAATAGTTGATAGAGATGTTGATGTTATACACATTTATAGTTCTCAACTCAAGGTAGCCAATGAGTCACATGTAGGATTGGAGGTTTTGAACCCACATGTTGCCTTAGTGGATGATTTTTTGCTTGTTAGGATGAATCCTGATTTGGGTAGCTTAGAGGGATACTTGACAGACTCTAACTCTTTAGTCACCAATGATAATATCATTCATATTTATAGCCTTGAACCAGTCGTTGATTTACCCCTTGTTCATCCTAACCTTATTGATTGGTCCCAATGCTATCAAGAACCTAAGCTTTTAACATTCCAAAATGATTATGAGATAGCTTGTTACCTTAATGCCATTGACCCTATAGTCTCTTCCACCAGTGAACTAGCTACCAGTATGATAGAGCTAGACATCAAGTACCTTAGTCACAAGATAAAAAGAAAAGAAAATCAAAAGACTAGGTGTTTTGATGGCGAAAACCACTATGTGGCGGTATCAAAACCGAAAAAAGTAAAAATAAATGATGTATCCAAGGGTGAAAACCTCTTTGAGGCACCTAAGGATGAGGTACTTGATTGTCTCCCTAGCTATTTTCAAGATCGATCTTCAGTACTTATTGAGCCAAAACAAGCAGTTAATTTGGGTATAGATGAGGCTCCACAAATAATACACTTGGTTGAGTCCTTGTCACCAACAGAAAAAGAAGCTTATACTAAGTTCTTACAAACCAAGAAGATCAATTTTGCATGGACTTATTCAGATATGCCAGGGTTGGACATTAATCTTATCATGCATCACTTATCTATAGCTCCAAATGTCAAACTAGTTAAACACAAATCGAGGAAGATGCATCCTCACATAGCTCTTCTAGTCAAAGCAAAATTAGAAAAAATCCTTGGTACAAAATTTATAAGAGCTATTGCCTATGTTGAATGGATATCAAGCATAGTACCAATTTCAAAACATGAGAAATCCATTCGATTTTACACTGATTTTAGAGATCTCAATAGAGCATGCCCAAAGGATGACTTTCCACTCCCCAATATAGACATGATAGTGGATATGATGGCGGGTTATGAGATTTATTCTTTGATGGATGGTTTTTCTAGATATAATCAAATTAAGATAGCTCCTGAAGATCAAGAAAAGACTGCATTCACTTGTGCATGGGGTGCCTATTGTTGGAACGTTATGCCTTTTGGATTAAAAAATGCAGGAGCCACCTATCAACGAGCTATGACAACTATTTTCCATGACATGATGCATAAAAACATGGAAGATTATGTAGATGACACCTTGGCCAAGTCTAAACAAAGAGATACACACTTAGATTATTTATAAGTCATTCTAGATCGCATCGAACAACTTCAACTAAGGTTAAATCCTAAAAAGTGTGCATTTGGTGTCACCTCTAGAAAACTACTTGGATTCATCATTTTAGAAAAAGGAATAGAGGTTGACCCTAAAAAATTCCAAGCAATTATTGATATGCCACCTCCTAAAAATATTAGTCAAATGAGGAGTCTTCAGGGACGTCTTCAATCTATAAGGAGATTTATTTCACAACTGGCAGATAGAGCTCAACCCTTCAACAAGAATATACATAAAGGAGTCAAGTGTGTTTGGAATGAAGAATGTTAAAAGAGTATAGATCAAATCAAGAAGTACTTGGCAAATCCTTCTATTTTAATACCTCCTGTCCCAGGGAAACCACTTATTTTATACATTTCAGCAACAAAATCTTCCTTGGGGGCATTACTAGCTCAATTTGATGAAAATGGGAAAGAAAGAGCAATATACTACGTTAGTCGTACTCTTGTTTCGAATGAGGTTAACTACACTAGCATTGAGAAAGCTTGCCTTGCTGTTGTGTTTTCTTCCCAAAATTTGTGACATTACATGCTTGCGCACACTATACACCTCATAGAAAAAATAGATCCACTCAAATACTTGCTAAGTAAGGCTTCCCTCTTAGGTAGACTTGCTAAATAGATGATGATACTTTCCAAATTTGATATAGAGTACATTGAGCGTAAAGAAATCAAAAGAAAAGCCATAGTAGATCAATTGGTTGATTTCCCATTACAAGATGATGCACCTATTCAAGTTGACTTCCCAGATGAGCATCTTATGTACATAACTAAAAGAACATGGAAAATGTTCTTTGATGGATCTTTTATGCAGAATGGTTCAGGAGCTGGTGTTTTGTTTGTTTCTCCTCATGGGTACACAATTCCTAAGTCATACAAATTATTGTTCCCATGTACAAACAACATTGCTGAGTATGAAGCTTTAAAAAATGGCCTTAAGATAGCCATAGAATGGAGAATTACAGAGTTACACATCTATGGGGATTCACAGCTGATTATCAACCAAATTAATGATGAATATCAAACGAAACATGAGAAAATGGTCCCTTATAAGAAAATGGTTGATTCCCTTACAAGATATTTCACATTTGTCACATTTCAGCAAATCCCTAGAGAAGAAAACAAAGCAGCTGATGCTATGGCTACACTTGCTTCACTTCTTCAGTTAGATCAACATGAATCAAGATTTGAATTCCTAGTGGAAGAGCTAGATCACCCCATCTTTGACTCCCAAGAAATCCATATTATTTGTACCCTTGTTGGTCATAAATCATCTCGTTATGGTGCCATTTACTTATATCTTTGTGATGGCATTATAACTAAAACCTTTAACCGATCTGAATGAAGAAACCTTACCCGAAATGCCTCTCACCATTCCCTTATCACTGGTGATTTGTATAGGAGGGGTCTTGATGGAACACTTCTTAGATGCTTAGAAAAGGAAGAATCTGACCAAGCGTTAGTTGACATTCACAAGGGCATCTGTGGGGGACACTCCAATGGTCTTGCCATGGCTCGAAGGTTGCTTAGGGTGGGGTACTATTGGCCTACGATGCAGATTGATGCAGTAGCTTTTGCAAAGTCATGTGAAAAGTGTCAAAAATATGGTAACCTGATACATGCTCCAGGTAGGGAGCTCATTCCTTCTATATCTCATTAGCTCATTCCTTCTATATCTCATTGGCCATTTTAGCGTTGGGCCTTTGATCTTGTTGGGAAGATTCATCCCAACTCATCAGGTGGACACAAGTTTATCATTACTGCTACTGATTACTTCACTAAATGGGTAGAAGCTGTCCCACTTTCTGTTGCCTCGGGCAGGACAGTTTCTCTATTCATTTTGAACCATATCATCTGTTGATATGGAGTGCCTTCTAAGATTATTACTGACAACGAAGACCAGTTTAAAAATAAGGACCTTAAACAACTCTACAATAAATTCAAGATTAAACAACATTGGTCCTCCATTTACTTCCCGCAAGGAAATGGTCAAGCAGAGGCATCAAACAAGACCATTCTAAAAATCTTGCATAGAACAATCTGTAAGAATGGTAGAGATTGGCATTGATAGATAAATTTGGCTTTGTGGGCCTATAGAATGAGTATTCGTACTCCTACTGGGGCTACTCCTTTTGCCCTTGCATATGGTGTTGAAGCAGTGTTACCTTTGGAGGTTGAGATTCATTCACTTTGATTCTCTCTCCATGGTCTAGTTACAAATGAAGACTATCATGCCATGAGACTTCAAAAGTTAGAACTTCTAGATGAAAAATGACAAGCATCATTTGATCATATGAGGGTTTATCAAAAGTGCATGTCCAAAGCCTTCAACAAAAAGGTTCGCCCTAGAGAATTCCAAGTGGGAGATCTTGTACTATGTGAAAATCCTAAGAATCAATAGCATAGAGATCAAAAGGGCAAATTTGAACCTAATTGTCTTGGACCTTACATTATTACAACTTTTGGGACAGGTGCTTATTTACTATCTACAGAAGAGGGAGAACAACTTCATGATCCTATCAATGTCTTGCACCTGAAGAAGTTCTATCCATGATGCCCATTTTGTCTGGGGGCATCCTTTTGTACATACTTATTGATCCTGAAAAAATCCAAAAAAAAAAATATTGTCAAAAATCTTAAAAATTGGAAAATGTACTTAAAAAATGATCATCTTAGTGAAAACCTAGCAATAGGCGCTTTGATGTATCTTCAGAAAAATTATATATTCCAAAAATATAAAAAATTCAAAAAAATAGAAAAAGTGCCTTGGTGAAAATCTGGAAACAGGCGCCTTGGTAGCAAAAATTCAATTTTTTTTATAAAAAGTCCTTAAAAAAAACAAAAAAATAAATTAAAAAAGTGAACAAGAGAAAAATTGTAATAAAATCCAAGTGGTGAAAACCTAGAAACGGGCACTACTTGAGGCCTTTGCACCCCTGTTTCTTAGTGCATGTCCTTGACACTTAGCCTTTCTCCATCATGCCTTGTCCTTGTTGCCTTGGTCTGGAATTGGTCTTTGTCTTTATCTAAGGTGCATACTATGTTAGCTTTGGTCTCTTAGATGCGTTAGTCTTTGGGATGCCTCACAAATGGTGATTTTCAACACCACCCCAACTATATTTTTTTAATACAACCCTTGACATTGAGTGTTTTTCAACACTTATCGATTTGGTCTTACCCCGTTTTGTCATGTGGTCTTTCTTACTTGCAAGCATTCAATCCTTATCCTCATAACTCAATATCAGTTAACACACTTAAATTTTTAAACGCAACACTTAATGCTTGAGCTATGTCATGATCTTTTCTTTGTGTGCTGACTGTTATTGATTTTTGTTGAGTGTCCTTATCTAATAAGTCTCCTGTGATGCATAGCTAGAGGACTTGGGGCATGGGGCATGTTTTTATTTGCTTCTTGCTTTATGCTTCACTATTTTTGCACAACCGTTCTGCTGGTCATCCTGGCCTCTATGCCTTGATGCGAGCGTATTTTTGCTATATTAAATTGGGTAAGCTAACATCACAGTCATCTTGACCTTTATGTCTTTGATGCTTATGTTTGAATCTTTCCACATTCCAATCCAATATAAATCACATTCATATCTTCATAGTTGCGTTTGTGACTAGTGATGATTGTGTGATTTTACGATGTCGATTAATAATGGCCCAATGATGAAAATTAGTTCCTTAACATTCTCTAATGAATGATGAACACAAATTCCTATGTTACAGTTGCTCTATTACACGTACAC
The DNA here is from genome assembly GCA_018584345.1 of Thuja plicata. NCBI lineage: Eukaryota > Viridiplantae > Streptophyta > Pinopsida > Cupressales > Cupressaceae > Thuja > Thuja plicata. Next base: position 1,890,253 of record MU224863.1, on the reverse strand, counting down.
CTTTGCATTTTCATGTAGCTTGCATTGTTAGACTTCATGTTAATTTGCATTTTAGGCTACATTATCAGTTTGAGATGGTTTCCTTCATCTTTCTTGTGGACTTTTAATCAACTGTGATCACGTTCTGATCTTCATTTCCTTATCTTCTTTCCTAATCTCAATCAAAATTTTCTATCTTACATAGTTGATTGATTTTAAGGCAAATTCTCTTTCTTCTCTCCATTTCTTTCCACCTCTTCCAAACTTCTATCTTCCATTTGCTTTCACCCCACTTGTTTTCTTCTAATTCAACCTTGGGGCATAATCTTTTGTGCTTGGTGATCTACCTTGGTTCTGTGATCTTTATATCTTTCATCTTACATCAAGAACCTTATCTTTAGTTTGATTTGATCCAATTTATCAATTTGTTGTTTCTCCTCTATCTCATTTTGATTTCGATCATGAGGGGGCAATACCTATCAAACTTCAATCCTTGATTCAACTTTATTGATCCTATCATTTGTTTCACTTAAGATTCTTATCTCGAACATGTCAATTACTTATTTACAATGGTGTTGACCTTGTCTTTTTTTCAATTTTACTTATTTTTTGTCCTGATGTGTTCCCAAATCGACCACACGTCTGGGTTGTTTTGTGATCCCAAATTGACCTCACACTTTAACTGCATTCTTTGACTACATGTGTTCCCAAGTTGACCACACATTAGTCAAAGAGAGGCAAATGTATGCACCCTAAAATGGTCTCCTAGACTTTGGGCCCCATTTATCATTTTATCAATTTATCAAATTCCTAAATCAATGATTTTCAACATTTTCAATTCAAATCAGTTTCCTTGATCAAATTGTAATTAATTCAATTATTTCAATATTTCCTAAGGTTTGATCATTTTTATTTAATTAAAAGATTTAATCTCCCTTTTGTTATGCCCTGCATCCCCGTCCCTACATTTTGTGTGCAAAATGTTGGGTCCCCCTTTTTTTTGTTTTGCTTTTTGTTCTTGCCTTGTCTTTTTCTTTGTCTTCTTTTTGTTTTCTTTCTCCGGGGTTTTCTTCCCTGTGATTATGCTTTGTTTTGTTGGTTTCTCGTGCCTCTGGGACCCCAGTCCTAGAGTTGTTCATCCTTTGTTGGGAGCCAGACTCCGGTCTTCGGGATTCTCTGCTGCGATGTTCTCTTTCCTTAAGGTGATATCGTCGCAAGGAATCCCTGGGCCCGGAGTTCGGAGGTTTGTCTATCCGGAGTTTACGGATGAAAAGGTCGCTTGCTTTTTACTACGGGTATAAATAAAAGTTACTTGTCATTTTCACATTTACCACAATTTAAACACTCAAGCAATCAGAGCGATTTGTAGCGATTTAACGATAATCCAGTGCTAAACATTTCCAGCATTTCTGAGTGATTGTGAGTGGTTTGTAGTGGCGGGTTGTGATCGTTTGACAGTTTGAGCTGTTATAGAGCTTCTGCAGATGCTTCTTTTCCTCTCCTTTCTACGTTCTCAGGTTAGTGCCTCCTCTGCCTTCGGCTTTTCTTCTGTTTGGTGTCGTTTGTTTTTGTTGCCTTTGCCTTTTTGTTTTGTTCGTCTTTTGTTTCTTTCTGGTTTGCCAGCTGTTGGTGGGTCAGCTCTGCCAGAGGGTTGTCTACCCTCTGTGCAGGTGTAATCTAGCCTGTATATAGTATAGGAAGTTGTAGATATTCTGTGCTTTGCCTATTTTCTGGTAGATATTTGTTCTGCAATGTATATATGTGTAAGTTTGGTGTATATTTGTTATATATCCCTCTGGTCTACATGTATATATCCTTTGGCTCTGATGTATATCCTACTAGGTAGCTTAGCAGGCTTGCCATGCTGCCTATGTCACTAGTTTTCATCCGCAAGCTAGTTCTGAGCAAAATACCACCTGTTTGAAACTCGGCCCTCGACCGGTTTCAAACAAGCAATTTTCTCTCTCCTCCATAAAACTAGCCTGTCCCTCATTTGTGTCCCATGCACGCATTTAAATCTATCCAAGTGGCCTTCACTTTTCATGCATTCAGACAGTTGGCTCCGCCGTCATCGCCATAACTCCCATTTATTACTCACCCATGTGGCACCAACGTGGGTCTGACGGTTTTCCTTTTGTACACTTCTACCAATGGTCAGTTCCCCAGGTTCCAGGTCTCTTGCCATCATCCATCCCATGTCCTTCTTACCAAATGTGATAAAATTCCCAGACCCAGATGGTTAATCAAATTCCTAAGTTCACGATATGTACATGTATGTTGTCCGGTGTTTTGAACGAAACTAACTTTTCAGGGGAAGCAAACACCACGATGGTAAGATCTTCGAACCCTGAAGTATTTATTGATTAATGCATTTTGATGGTCACTTTGCCTTGCAGACTTCCAGAGCAGTACTTTCAAACATGTCTGAAGCATCTGCATCCTCACCACCCGGAAGTCCAGAACTACCTTCTACTACAAGTACCAGGGCGACAATAAGGTCCAAAATGGAGAAGGCCCTAGAAAAGATGCCTTTGAGCCTAAAATACGTAAGGGATAGAGTCATCATGGGCTCAAAGATTGAGTCCAAGGTCCAGCTTATTACCAACACTAGCGTCGAAACATGGCCAGAAATGTAGGCCTTGGTCAAAGTTATGTACATTCAGCAATAGGCCGGAGATCCTTTGGCCATTCAGATTGGAAACTCTTGGATTCTCAAGGCAGCTTGTTTCCCATGATTTGTGCAGTCACCAGAGCTTATTCTCACACTTTCAGCACACTACAACACATTTGTCCAGGCTGTTATGCTCGCAGCCCCGGAACCAACAGGGTACCCTACTCCCTTAGTGTCCCTTGATCCTGATACCTTCCAGAGGGGCTTGGGGATCCCCCAATTTGACAAACCAGTTGTGGTCACCCGATCAAATGCCTTGGCCCAATTCACTTAGTTGGAGGATGTAACCCATATATACATGAACAATCATTGGTTAAAGACCCCGAAGAGGGATCCCAGGAGGATGAAGCTAGAGATCCCTAGAGCTGAATTCAAAGAAAGCATCCAAATGGGGATGATAGCCTTATGTCGGGTCTTTAGACAACAACATGCCCAGGAGTTCTCTGGATGGATGTACTACTTTCTACTAGGTATCAACACAGGCGAGGAATATTTTGACTGGGCTGCCATATTCTCCAACCATGTGGACTCCCAATTCCTCCAACTGGCCAAGAAGAAGAAAAGTTTGATATGACTTCTTATGTCCTCTAGGCCCTGGCGCAACAACGGCCCCATACCAACAGATTACTTATAGACATCAGGATCAGCCCGAGACAAAAGGCCCCTTGGGACCACTTCCCACAAATACAATGGGAAGCCAGTTTCCCCAGTTTCTACCGAGTAAACAACGCGTTCATTTACTACCACCTACTCACACCCACCCAGGATGCAGGATACCGCCTGTCCATAAAGGCGATGAATTTGGTCTGGAGTTATGGACACTATTATATACAATTTTAGCAGCATACTTATATAAGGGTGACCGGCTTCTCTGGGAAACCCTACTTGTTGCCCAAACACTACGGGGACAAGATAGTCCTCCTAGAATATTGCAGGCAGATAATGGAGTTGCACGCCTTCTATGCCGTGAAGAAGGTAACTAATATTCCATTCCCAATCATTTGTGGGAATTATTCATGCAGTCTGGCCACTGCCAAAGAGGCAGACAATGAACTAAAGAGCTATAACTTGGTAGAATTCTACTTGGCGCGGAAGCATTTTGATCCGCATGGCAAGATTGCAGCGGCACTTCCCCGAGCATCAGAGCCCCACAAATATCATATGAAGGATTTTTGGGAGGATTTCCAAGATGACGTGGATGTCTGAGGGTGGCATTTTGTCAGGATGACCACAAGGATGATGGAGAGATTGAAGCTCTAGAGATTCTCAGAGGAATTTTTAGATACCGGCTCCACGGTCGATCCCCAATACAAAGAAAAGGGGATCGATAAGTTGGCCCTTCCACCAGTGAACTGGGATGCACAGGAAGGGCCCACAATAGAAGAGTTCACTCAAAACATTTTTGAATGTAGCCACCTCTACTTCAAAAAGGTGTGCCCCGGAAGCGTCCGCCAGGTGGCCCAGCCGGTACCCAAGTTAACTCCGAGGGCTAGGACTTCCTCACAAAGAGTGGATAAAGGAAAAGGGATAGACACAACTCCCACTGTGCAGGAAGTCCCCATTAAAGAACAAATAAGGTAATCGATAGTAGCCTCCCAGCAAATGAGGGAAAACCTAATCACATGGCTGGCTACCCCGGTGCTCATGGTTGAACCTATTAGTCCTTCATCCTCCCCTTCACTAGCAGCCTTAATGGTTAAGGCAACAGGGGTGGATCTGATGGAGCAAGCAATAGTAAGGGATGCGGGTCCACCCTTGATTATCTAGAGAAGGAGGAGGCTTGACCCTAAGCCCAAGAAGGAGATAGAGTTGGGGATGCCCCAGACTCCACAAGTTGAAATCCTTTTTTCTGACTCCCTAGAGCTAGAGAAGGAAGCAGAAACTGCTGATGTCCCAGCCCACCCTCCTCTGCAGGATGAGTTTGATAATGCTTTTGCAACTGACGAGTTTGGTAACTTACAGGGGGACATCGAATAGATGAAAGAAGTCCCAACAGAAGAGGAAGCTGAGGAACAAAGAACTACGCAGGAGTAGGAAGAGCCAATGGAAGAAGAGAGGGAAATAGAGTAGGAAACCACCTCCAAAGTTTTAGAGATGTAAGATGCGGGGGTGGACCAACAAAAGTAGAGTGAACAAGCAGAATCTGCTGAGGGAACCAGACCTACAAGAGCAACCGTAACCTCAGATGCCACGTTCCAAGTGCCACTCCCTAGAGCAACCTTTGGGCAGGTAATAACTGTGGCACAAATGCTAAATCTTGGCCCGATACCTCCCTTATTTCCAAAGTATGTACTAGAAGAAGAAGAGATCCCGGTGACCGAGGCCAAAGAGCAAGAACAATGAGGGGAGGAAACCCCCAGGACAGCTGATGAAGGTCCAGACAAAGCTGGAGATACAGAGGACAAGGCAAAAGAGATAAACGTCGCCGGGGGAAGTATTCCTGATGAAGCCCAAGATAAAGAGAGAGGGGTGGGTGAGACTCACACCACTAAGGAGGAACAACAACAGGACACCAGGGAAGAACTGAAAGAACAGACTTTGGTGAATAAGCCACCCTTGCCACCTTAGTGGTTAGTTGAGAACAAGAAGAGAAAAGCCCCATCCACCCCTAGAGCTCACCTCTCCCTAGCCGAAATGATGGCTCAGGTCCAAGGCCCGCCAAAGGCCAAGAAAGCCTGGATGGTTCATACTCTTCGAACTGGGCCAGGAGGAGAAACAATTGTTGTTGTTGCAACACCTCCCCCAGAAACCGATGAGGCAGTAGCTGAGGCCGGAGACTATGGTATCATGGAGATATCACTGAGAAAAAGAGGTAAACAGGGTGAAGTAAACCTGTTAAAAGAGGCGACCATAGCGGTGGAGGCCCAATATGAAAAGGAGGCCCAAAGACTCAAAGTGGAGAAGGAAGAGACAATGAACCTTATGGGATTGCTTACTAATTTGGCCAAGCCTATTAGTACCATTCCCCCAGAGGCCTCCACATTTGATGCGCCATTACCACAGAGCGACATTGACTCCCTGCGAGCAATGAAGAAGAAGGCCCAAGCGGTCGATGAGTGGGTCGCTCTGCAAATAGGAAACATGCGACGTTTCTTAATATCCACCCTCCCAGATTTATATGTGGCACGACACGTTCTGCATCAGGAAGAGACTATCCTTAACATATGGGAGGGTGGCATGGAAAACTACGAGGCTTGGAAGGTAGAACTGGAGGAACTCCTCAACCTTGGGGAAGAGATGGTCTCTGAATCTGGGATTTTGGGGAAAGAATCATTTGACTTTGTGAGGACCCAACACTCCAGACTTGACCTCACATTGGAGGTACTCAAGTAACTGGTAGGGGCTTTGAATTATAAAGTCAACACAGTGCAGTATTCTTGAAATATGTACAAGGCATTTGTCGCAAAGGTCTCCGGGGCTGACCCATTCAGCACTGACACATGCACTCCAGAGGAATACATTTTGAGTAAGTTTGATGAATTGATGGAGTCCAAATATCAATCCCCCGAGGGACTGGATGGGACTCAAATGAAAGGGCTAACTTGCATGGTCCTTAGTGGTGATGATGCGGCAAAAATGGCCGATGAGTTCAAAAATAATGTTCTGGAGCTAGGAGAACAAATTGAGGCGGCTAAGTACCGTCAGTTTGGCCTTAGAGAAATTGATGAGGATGGAATCTCCCACCTTCTCCAAACCTTCAATGACAACAAGCAACAATAAAGTTTCTCCGGAGGTCAGAGAAAACTCAAGCATTTTGTATTCTTTATTCTTTCAGAACGTAAGTTCCTGGATCTCAGAATCCTGGATCCCAAATTTTGTATTCTTTCAAGTGATCCGTGTCCCGGTCCCTGAGGCTGACCGGTCACTTTCATAAGAAGTTAATAAAGGCTGTCAGAAGGTAGTTGGCTACATCGAGGAACGTCGGGCCAGCAGTTAGCTCTCTGACAGATGGTCTTCTCGAGGCACCACTTCAGATGTACACTGGCACATTGGAGACAGGGTGCCACATTTCCCATTTATGAGGCATGTAGCCTCAATCCCCGGGGATATAATTTCTTCCTTCTCTTTCCTGGCTCTCTTCTTGAGGTCGATTCTTCCACTCTACCTTCTTGTCTTATTCTTCTGACATGTCAGGCCTATTCCGTCTCGAGGTCTTTTGTAGGGTGGCGCAGGTAGTACCGACCCCCATATATTATATTTTATTACAGTGTAATGTAAAATAGGGTTAGGGTTAGGGTTAGGGTTAGATGAAAATGTGTATAAATAGTAAGTCCGGCCCATTTCCAAGGGTTAATGAAATTGATGATTCTGTTGTCCACAGTAATAGAAAAGAATTATTTTCATTTCAGTTGCAGAGCTCAATGCTCCATTATTTCACTTTCCAATAGTTAGACACTCCCCCGGAGCCACCATTGTATCACGCACCAGTGCTTGCTGGAAGAAATATTAATGAAGAAGGGAGAGTTCTTTGCAATGATGTTGTTGGCATTCAAACTTCTGAGTTAATGGTATTTTATGTTTCATGTTCC